>JACXGJ010015621.1:0-13268 GCA_016801105.1 Esox niger | reverse complement strand
CACACACACACACACACACACACACACACACACACACACACACACACACACACACACACTCTCTCCATAGGTGTTGTGCTAAATCTACTGTAGGACATAGTCTGGTCACGGTGCTCTGCAAATATTGATCTGAAAGAGCAAAGTGGGCGTGATAGGGAAGAATATGCTATGTTTCCAATTCACAGTGTTTCCAATCTCTCCCACTGCTGAACAACCGTGTGACTCACAGGAATCCTAAATATATATTCTATTGACTACAGTCAAAATGTCATACTCCACTCAAGACATTATTCATCTGTAGTCAAAACATGATCAGGCATACAGTAACCGTCACAATTTTATGCGGCTTATGTTGGGCGACAAAGGCCTCAATGTAAATGAAAATAGACCATGAAAGAGGTGCATTCATCCGCTGAAGTTGCTGTCAGTCATCCATTGTGTCGAATTCACTATGCAAACTGAATTTAGTAAGACAAGGTTCACTGGTAACAGCTTTTTAGTAGGTGTACTTGTTTCTTAACCTGTACAGCCGAAGTGTGTGTGTGTGTGTGTGTTTGTGGACGGGGGCGGGTGTAGCCAGAAATCGCCAGGCTGCCAGCTGAGATCCAACATGTTCTGCATTAGCCCCAGGGCCCAGTTGGGACACTGCCCCGTTGTCCTCTCTTGGGACCGTAGTAACAGACACATCACACCGCATCGTCTCTTCAGAGACCATCTAACTCATATTGCATGAGAAACAACGCGTGTTCACAGAACATAAAGCAAAACCGGACTAGACAGGCCTCTGTAAGAACAGTGCCATCTACCAGATTTACGTAGGACGCCTGACGCTCTCTACCGTGCATTATCAACCAACATGTGAGCTGATGCAGGGCTAACTGCCGTGGAACGGGGAACATTAACAATCTGCATAGGGAGAACCTTGTGTTGACACTTTCTTTTGTAAAGGCCTCTTTTCGATGCAGCCATTGAGCTGCAGTCGCAAGTGGGAGTAAATCATGGCAGAGCATTTTACCTAAAGAATTAGTCACAGGGAACAGGCAGTCTCTGGGGACAGTAAATTGCTTCACCTTTCATAGGGAACTGAAGATAATTGAAAGTATTTATTGCCCCAGGTCTTTTATAAACAGCTAGGAAGGAGCATAGAAGTGGGGGGGGGGGGGGTCACTGTGCCCTGCATTTTTCCATTCCTTCCCTGGGGTTCAACAGGGTTCACCAGCCCTGCAGGTGAGCACACTGGGCTGCACAAAATCCGCCAACCCGAGGTAACATCAGTCATCGCAGGGCCTCTGCACAATCTGACCCCCAGGGCTCGGCCCAGGTCCGGACCTGCAAGCCGCCAGCCCCCCCCCCCTCCCGCGTGTGTCTGACACAGCCTGCACACTGTGATAACAGATGAGCCCCACTTCTCAGTCTGGACTCATCTGCGGTTAATGACCCACAGAGAAAGACTGAGCCTGAGGAAAAGGGCACGAAGAGGAAAGGAGAGGCAGTAAGGATCCGGAACATTACGGGACCGAATTTACCACAGACGATGGAGCTGCACTGTGTCATCTCAGCCTGTTCACGTGACGGGTTCTCCTGGCGGAGTTAGTAAATATAGCCTGGACGTCCCTTCCATTCTGCGCCCCACATCGCTGCTGGGGAGGAAAAACGAACGAAACGGGTGGCTCCTGTCTGCCTGTGCTCTGTCTCTGTGCCTGCCTCCTCCGGTCAGTACCCCTGTATGGTCACTGTTCTGACCTTTACAACCAGCCTTGGGCGCATGGCGCTCAGAAGGGTCCCAGACTGAGTCCTTGTCTCCGGGTCCGGATCTCACGGAGCCGGCTGGAAACAGGCAGCCGGCGGGACCCCAGTGTGGCCTGGAGCTCAGTTCATTATTTATTCATGTGTCTTCATGCAGACGCAGCGCGAGCCAAGCAGGGAGATGAGAAATGGGCACAGCGGCTCCCAGAGGACTGAGGGCTTCTAATGAGGAAATTCAAGCCTCTCTCCCTGGGATAAATTGACATCTACATTTGCTCTTCAGTGGAAAAGGACTTCGATGCGGTCAAACAGGCACCTTGCTTTGTCCCTGTGAAGTGGAGCACTTACCCCAGGTGATGCCATATATATCCACTGACTGTGGGGAGGACATCCAGTCCAGTCCATTTTCTCCAACCTACTGCAGGTGTTATAAGTGGGGCTCAGTTTCCAAAGGGCTATGGCAGTCTCCTGGGAGCCCCTGGGCCTGGTTCAGCGGCCATTTCCCCCCACTCTCCTTCCCTCCCTCCTTACCGTAGCCATGGAGAGCAGAGCGAAGGAGAACAGCAGGTCCTCTCATCTCGCCAAGCTCTCATGCTGTCTTCCTCTGGCTCTTTGTTATTCCCCCTGTCATCTCTTCTCTCGTGGCTCTCCACTCCCCAAACTGCTCGGTGGCTGCTCCCTGGCACTCTGCGATACCACTGGTTGTGTGTGGCTATCAGAAGGTTTGCCAGCACCTGAGGGAGGAAAAATAATCAGGCTATCAATGCCATGTGGAAGAAGAAAACACACCCTTCTGGATATTGTCGGCAGATCCTTCGGGAAACAATCGCATTGTGATTTAGCCAATGTCAGGATTTCATTGCAAGTGCACGTTTTCCCTCCAGGTTTGTGTTGCACCCTTGTATGTCACAATGTACGGCTCTGTGTGTCTTCCATTCCACAGTCCCTGATGATCATTGCAGTTCGGTAGTATAGATATTACATATGCTGTCCAGGTACCATTTGACATCACTATATGGTTGAAGGTGACCGATCCCAACCTGCCCCTCCTTGCTTTGTCACTTGAGCCACGTCTCAGGTGACAAGGCAGCGGGGATTGTTGGAGAGACGTGTGTTTTTAGGATCACCTTGTATCAGTCCGCCTCAGAATAGGTCACGTGTTTAATATCTGAGGTCCAGAGAGAGCACGGAAGTCTTACCTCTGTATGTGAGAGGTAACAATGATGCTCTTTTCTGACCTTGTGTTGAATTTTGGCATACACAGGGCCCCGTACATTCATCTGGTGGTTCATCAAGCTACTCCCCTTCCATTGGTTTTCATTTAGTGTCGACTTTTAAGAAAGCATCACAATATAAAATGTTTTATTTATTGTTAAAACTAATTTTTCTTTTCTTTATTTGCAGGTAAAGCTTCCTTTCCCTGTAGATCAAATCACCAATCTTCCACGTAACGACTTCCAAATGATGGTAAAAATGCACAAACTGACCTCGGAGCAGCTGGAGTTTATACACGACATCCGGCGGCGTAGTAAGAACCGTATCGCAGCGCAGCGCTGCCGCAAGAGGAAGCTGGACTGTATAATGAACCTGGAATGTGAGATCCGAAAATTGGTGAGTTTGTACAATATAACCATTGACATGAATGTACATTACTCAGCACAAGTCTTAGTCACCTTACCTTAAAGGAAGTGTTTATTTGTATATATGTATATATATATATATATATATATATATATATATATATATATATATATATATATATATATATATATATATATATATATATATATATATATATATATATATATATATATATATATATATATATACATATATATATACATATATATATATACATATACATACACACACCCAAGTTTTTCAAATGAACACTTCCCAAATAAATGGCTTTTGTTTGACTTTTAGGCGCTTGAGGCTTTTGCACAGCACTGTAACATGCGTGGCATTCTACATATGTGTATGGAAATTCAGACTGTCATAGCCCTTGTTAACACATAGGCTATTCTCATTTTCACACGTTGCTCCCTGCGCACTGCAGGGTAGCGGAAGAAGGCGGTGTCTATATAAAAGTATGCCTGGACTTAATGATGATGACGTGTGGCGAGTCCAAACAAATGTTACTAAGATACCAGCCGATGTCCTTCTAGCTGTCACACTGTCAAAGTACCGTTGTGTGTAGGCTGGTGTAAGGAGAGTAGGTGTGGAGCCTCCGTAGCGGACTGCTGTCTCTACCTCTCTTCTACCTCACCTCCTCCTTGGACCCGTGTTTCCATGGCATCACGGTGGGCTCTCTCTCACAGGCAGCGATCACACTTTCTGTGATGTGTTGAGGGGGAGTTGTGGGTTTTTAATGTGAGTGCGTGAGTGTTGTTGTGTGTCGCGTGGTGGTGTGTGTGTGTGTGTGTGTGTGTGTGTGTGTGTGTGTGTTTTTTTGCCTAAGGCACTAAAGAGGACTGACAGTAACCGTGCCTCCCCCTGACACCCCATTTCTCCTCAGTGCACACAGCATCATGTAAATGCTTGCTCATCAGAAGTGCCATCAGAAGCATACTTATGGTCCAAACAGCGTTATATAATACAGATGCTTTAGGGAGCGGTAAATAAAGCCATTGAGAACACATGTTGATATGAAACGATGAATTCCACTCTGTTAATGTGTAGCTGGTAGCGCTGTGTTAGCTCCTGTCCACTTTCGATCCATGAACAGAGTCTTTAAACGAACAAGTCAGGGGAGAACCTTTAATTATTTGCGTGAGTCCAAAATGTTGGTCTTCCATAGTTCTCAGAAGTTCTCCATTGATTACAAAGTCAACACAGTCTTTCATGCCAGGACACATGGAGGAGGCTGTCAGTGTTCATAGCCAACCATTACAGAGACTGTTATAAGGAAGATTTATCCTACAAAATACACATGTATGGTATGTTCCAACCTATGGTCCATGGGTCTATTCAGGGAGTCCTATGACAGTCACATACACAGGTCCTAGCAGGTGGTGTGGACAGGATGTTTGGAACCCATCAGTAATGGAGCATCACATTTACCACATTTCCTTCCTAGTGTCCTTCGTACAGAGATAGCACTCTCATGCATTGTGTTAAGCTTGATTCAATTACTTTTCATGCCCATTATCTATCAGCTGCTAGAGGATGTATGGATCGTTTTCACCGTGCCAACAGCAGCCTCAAAGTGCTCTTCTCTCCAGGTCTGTGCACGAGACGTCGTGCGCTACCGACTTTACGCTGGTGCAACCGGGAGGGGAACAAGATGGCGCGTACAGGACGTTCGTTGTAATGACATACCAGGTGATGTGAACAAGGCTTTAACCCTCATCCCTTTATTTCCTATCGTGTCCGCCAGGTGAATGAGAAGGACAAGCTTCTGACGGAGAGGAACCAGCTGAAGGCGTGCATGGGCGAGCTCTGGGAGAACTTCTCCTGCCTGTCGCAGGAGGTGTGCAGGGACGTGCAGTTGAGCCCGGAGCAAGTCCAATCCCTGCACCACTACTGCCCTGTCCTGAAGCCCGGCACCAACGACACCACTGCCAGCAATGCTGCCTCCAACAGCGTCGACCTCACCGCCCACTCCGGCTCGGCTACACCGGAGCCCAGCTTTCTCAAGTCCCCCGGGCCCTCGGAGAGCGAGCCCGACTCGGCCATGGGGAATGGGGCTGACGGGGGCGCGGCCGGCCACGAGACGGAAGGCCAGGAGCCGAGTTTATACGTGGAGGCGGGGCTTTTGTTCAATGAACAGTCCAATCAGACGGTAACAGTAGACTTCTGCCAGGAAATGACGGATAAATGTACTACGGATGAACAGCCCAGAAAGGAGTGTACCTAGTAATGGTTGTTTCAATATCTGTCTTTTTTTATTATTTAATTTTTAGTGTTTCTCCTGACAAACCCCTTTCTCTGGGTTGTTGAGATGGTCAGCCCCTGCCAGTGTTCTTTGAAAAAATATTATTTTTGTTTTTATGTATTTATGTATTTTTGTTGTCTTTTTAAAAGGTCAACACTACAGTTGTCTTAACAGCAATACTGTTCTCCGGGTATTCTCCTCTCTGTAACCATTACTGAGCAGGAGCCTCTCACACAACATCCCTCTCACAATGGTGCTACACCATAACCGGGCAGGCGGAGACCTCCATCGTGGAAACACTTCCTTCTGTTTTACAGTGTACTCACAGGGATGGGCAATGATCAAATGTTCAGTTGAAACCTCAGTGGACCTAACAGCAGATCTATTTGTTTCTTAATCTATCTACAGTGTCTCAGTTTTAATCGATATGTCTCTCTTTCTTATCAATCTATTTCTACCTCTAACACTATTTCGGTATCTTTCTCTCTCTGTCTCTCTGTCTCTCTGTCTCTCTGTCTCTCTGTCTCTCTCTCTCTCTCTTTCTCTCTCTCTCTGTCTCTCTCTCTCTCTCTGTCTCTTGGTGGCCCTTGTCACAGCAATTCCAACTCAGGAAAAGAAATCTTCTGAATGTTCAACATGATTCATTGAAATAAGAACACAGCTTCTGTGTTCTCTACATGAGAGATTTATGAAGCAGGTAGACTGTAAATGTTCATATGCAAAAAATGTCTTCTGCATAACTCATTAGCATTTTCTGTACAGCAAAACAATGTGTAGAGAAAGTACAAAACCATTCCTCCTTTGCCTTCCTCAGCACTGAAATGAAAGAGAAAAACAAACAATTTGGCAGGTGGTTTAATAGCTATGTTCGCAGCAATACCATTGTATTTGTATGTTGGAATGGTAACTTTTCGAGTGCTTTGTTGGGCAGAACATATAATGTATATAGCCTGGAGCATGGTGACTGTCACAGTAGTATTGTACAGGTAGAAATTTAGACATTTCTTTTTCACTGGGGTTATATCAAGCACCTTTTTGTTAAGGAATATATTTGCATTGCTGTTTCCTGCCAAAAGGAAAATTCCCCATATGGGTGGGTGTTCTTAAACTCAGGAAATCAGCTAGATACACACTCCCACACACACACACACACACACACACACACACAAGTCAAACACACAGACACATGCACACTCATACAAACATTTTAGTGCCCCTTGCATGAAAATTGGATTTTGCTGGCGAGGACAGTGTTAAGTATGTTGACTAACCTGTGGCTTGAGCTACATCCATTCAAACTTTGACACCTCTTTAAATGTGAAAAAGCGGCTTGGCTTGTGTTTTTAAGGAATTGTTTTCTTCTTATCAGTATTTAAAGATGATATACGTAGGTGTGAACGTCTCTCACGGACAACCCTTTGAATTTCTTCAGTGTTATGTTTTGATGTTGTCAAGGAGTATGTGAGCAGACAATTTGTCAATCAGAGATAGATATTCTGTGTGTTACAACAAAACATACACAAAATGCTCAATTTCGGCACTTTCCTTCCAGCACCACAGTTATAACTAGTTATCTAGTAGCACTTCATGGTCCAGTACCCCAAAAACACTGATACCAAAGCACTTGAATTGGCACTTACATTTAAACATCTTATTGATAAATCGATGTTGATATAAATATCTCCAGGAAGCAATTTATCTAAAAAACCTTGTTATGTTCAGAATGTTCACATCTTATATTTGTACTCCTTAAATAATTGAATAAGCTAATTGAGACTTAATTTCATGTGAAAGCAGTGTACGTATCGTTGTAAACAGATTTGCAGTCCAATGACATTGTAACATGTTTGCCCTGATTGTATGTTTGTTGAAAACATCATATATTGTGATTTAAATGCATGCCGACTGTTTTCTACCTAGTTAGCTTGTCTAGCTCTGTTTGCTTCTAACAGTCCTCAGCTTAATTTAGCCTGTATTCTTTTGGTTAACAATATTTACATTTAAAATGTAGATGTACAGAAATATGCTCACGCGTTAACAGAAATAGAGCCATAAACTATGAAGACGAGAGAATTTGATTGATGTACAACACTTTATTCATCACATGAACTGGATTCAGGACGAAAAGCTATGCAGTCTGTGACTGTGGGAGAATAGATCTGTATTCTTATGGGTCTGCCAATTATCCACGGTGGTACCTTGCCGCCCCCTATTGGTCACATTTGTCTAGATCTCCAACCAGTCTTAACGGCATCAAACTTGGTTTGAGTGTAGCTTTCTAGTGTGTTTAGTCCGTAGTGGTTATTTATTTCCCCATTCAAATATTTTTCCCTAGGATGGTAGCAAGAGTCGTTCACCGCTACACAAAGACAACTACACTCAAAGATAATACGTACAACGGCGTCTTTATGTAAATAAAGTCTAGAGCGAGTATATGTTGCTAGTTTTATTGCTGTTTGTAAGGTTACTTTTTACCACTTGGGCTTTGCTCCGGATCAAATGCTCTCACTGTTGAACGGTATTCATCCGTCTCCATTATCAGGTACAACACAGTCAGATCAAGACCAATGGGTTGAAGAGGACGATTTTGCAAACCGTATGCAATTAATACCCAATAAATGTATTCTCTTACTTGTTTTGAAGTAAGCGTGCAAAGCATTACATTCCACCAGAAAAGCTTTCTGTCATTGACAAAACTAATTTGGGAGGGGTAAATGTATTTAAATGGTTATTAACGATATTAAACGGTTATTTTGTCCTCCATCAAAGCTATACCAATAGAAATCCCTAAATATCGTTTTTATATAGTCGGAGTAGCTACAACAATTACTATTGATGATTTTTTTGGGGATAGCGATGAGCGCATAGCATACATATTTTTCTGGTTTACTGTGTGTAACTTAGTTCTTCCTCCTGGATCCATGCGCATTGACGGTTGTTTGATGGAGGCACAAGGAAGATTATAAAAATCAACGAGGGGCTTTCAAAGCCGCTCCTCCTTACAGTCCAGATTTCCTAGCCCTCCTGCCTTGAGGGAGCTACTCCACATGACTGCTAGTTTGTGTGAGATGTCGCCTTGGTGACCGGTAGTTGAAAACGGTGCACTGTCACCTCTTCCATCGCCCCAGTGATTACAAGTGAGGTTGAATGATGTCACTGTGTCATCTCAATCACCCACAGATTTGTCTCGTTGGCCTAAATTGAGACCAGTCATTTTTACAGTTGCTCTTGTATTTCGTCTCAGGGTGCCAAGAGTTTTATTTCTCCATTTCTGAATCGGCAGCAGACTGGTTCTTTAGCTGGTTGCGTTTGACTGTTTGCTTCAATGTTTTGTGCTTTGCTTTGAGTGTCTGAAAGCATAGTTCACCTCTAAACTCTGGTTTTGTACTCCCAAATCTAAGCCCTCCCAATGCAAATAATACAGTAATAAGCTTTGCACAATCAAACCCAACAACAGCTGCAAAGATTACAAAATTCAAATATTAATTTAAGTGTGTTTTTGGTAATGCATTTTGTAAATTGTTTTTATTGCTTTGATTTCTCTCTGAAGTTTCCTTTTAGATGCCAAACATAAAAAAAGAAAAAAAGGCCATCTAATTCGGTTTGTTGGTGCTGATTATTAGTTTGTGGATATTTGTTGTAAATCTAGGTGGAATGAATGCCTTTTTCAAAAGCATTTGTGCTGTATTATCTACTCATTTAGTTTTACTGTTTTTTTGTGCTGCTTCTCCGAAAAAGACTAACACTGGCTCTCCAACTCCAAAGGTTGTTCTTCTGAAAAGATTAACAAAACTTGCCTTTTTCACAAATTGCTCGACTTTATAATAAAGAATACTGGTATCCTGATTTAATTCACAGGCTGAGATCGTTTTAGGAGTAAAAGTAAAACATGTTTACAAAAAGGTGTCACAAGTCAGGATGTATTTCTAACATTTGCCATGTAAATAGAATTGATGGCTCGGTTAAAATCGGACTGATGGTTATTGTTTTTACAATGATAAACCGAAAACTATGCGTTTCCTCAAACTTGTCTTTGCATTCAGCTGCGGATGTTTCGGAGTTACATATAAGTGCACCTCCAATTTTTGCCTTAGAACTTGCAGAGGCCATAGTTCACATTCAAGTGAAGTGAGTGGACGCAGGGGCTTGTGCTCCTCTTTGAGTTACCATCAGTGCGGACTTTCTCACACTTATCTACCTGTGAAATCCTTCATACCTCTCATAATTGGTCAATGACTGTATCAGCAAACTGCATCAGGTGTTTTTCTACATGCTTTTTACACAGATAATATGGATTATTGTATTAGTAGATTTTGGTGCGTCGTTTTTATGTAATAGCTCTTAAGCTCCTAGCCACAAAGTAGTTTTTCCTCTCGTTTTTCTAGAAGACTGTTTTGTGTTAATATTGTCAATTTGAAATAGCCGTTATTTGCTTATTCTCTAATAAAAGTTCTTATCTTTTTAATTTGAAATGCTACAGACCCTAATTAATTAAAATGACTTCATTGCCATTGTACATACGGTATTGTGCAAACCCCATTTTCATTCATTTCAATTGGTAGTGTTATATAAATGACATTTTTGTCTAGACACCATTTCTGTTTAAGAAATAAAGAAACATATCATGTACATTATTTTGTCATTTTCGTTTTTGCCTCAGTCATAATTTTTCAACTATAGCAATATGTACATCTACGCTATAATTTCAAAGTAATCACAAGTGTTTTATCTGCTTAAATGTATTTCAGATTGGAAGGTAGGAATCACACGTTTGTAGATAATACGCCATATCTCAGAAAGAAAAACTTTATGCAAAGCAAATTGGACAGATATATTTCAAACAATCAAAAAACTTGTGAAGTGTTGAAAACATTGTATAAAACAACTGTATCACAAATATTTGAAGATATTTATCAATACGTAAATTCAAATTTTGTTAATTTTGAAGAGCCCTTCTATCGCTAACTTTTATTTTTGACACAATATTAGGGCTTTAACAACAAACAAAATGCTATAAGATGTACATAGTGGAAGTTATCATATCCCTCAGTGTTTCTCTTGCATAATCAATCAGTATTCTTGATTCAAAGTATAGAATTTCCTTAGGCTACTGTTTTATGAGAATGTTTGCTTTGGGCCAAATGTCTGTTTAATGACTGTAAAATGTTACTAAAAGTAGCTTGCATTCACTGTCATAAATGAGTACAATTCCACAATTGCCATTACATTTGAAGCAGCAAATAATACTTGCAAAGATACCACAATAAATAAATATCTAAGATCTCTTTGAAAGTAGGACTACCATTGCAGAATATTTGTCCTAAAGCGCGCACTGTTTGTCCACAATGCATGTTAGGAGTCGTCACTTCTAGTCCCTCAGCAACTTCTCACTTTTTCATGATTGAAGACAGCTCCAGAATCACGTTCTAAAAAGAGAAAAACATTTAACGTGAAATGTCGCACAGTGCTCTTATAACATTGTCACTCAAGAGTCCTACGATACATTCTCCATTTTGAAAAGCCATTTGTGTAACCAGCCTACAGTTCTCACCATTGACATTCTCCGTCCTCCGGCTGGTGGCGGGGTCATCGGTGGACTCTCTCCCTGGGCGATACGGTTGTCCTCTCCGTCTGGTCCGCTGCCAGAGTCCAGGCTATCAGGAGGACTGGTTAGGTTGCTCTGAGAGAGTCCCCGGGACATAAAGCTGGCCTTCCTAGCCGTGGGATAGTGGCAACTGTCGGGCGAGTCACTCATGTCACTGTGGTCCTGCAGAGCGCTGACCCGGCTCTCTTTGCGCAGCTGGTTGCGCAGGGCAGCGGGTATCTCCATGTGGCTGGCCATGAGCGAAGGCCGCGGCTGTGCACCACCATGCCGGAGCTGGCCAGAGCATTTGGGCCCATTGGAATCATCGCTGCTGCACGACTGATTTCTCCGGTCCAGTGAGTAGCTCCGCTCCGCTGACTGCGGCTGAAGATCGGGCTGGCTGGCTACACTCAATTGTCTGGGGTACTGGTCTGAGCCATTGGCACCACCGGCGTTGTAATGAGGTGCCGAGGGCATGTACAAGGGGACAGCATCCAGCTGGCCCTCAGGGACCACGGCGTAGGCCGTCTGAGTGAGCTGCATCATTTTCTGGGGCGACGAGTTTGTGAGGACGCACACCTGCTGGACCATGGAGTTTTTTTTGGACCTGAAAACGATCAAGCTATCATCATCTGCACCTTTGTTTCCACTGAGGCTTTGTTTGATTTTCTTTACGCCCAAGTGGAATATCTCGAGGAGATTCAGGAACAGAGAAACCCCAGCGATGACGAGCATGAAAATCATGAACACGTTCTTCTCGGTTGGTCTGGAGACGAAGCAGTCCACACTGTTCG
Source organism: Esox niger (assembly GCA_016801105.1). Taxonomy (NCBI): domain Eukaryota; kingdom Metazoa; phylum Chordata; class Actinopteri; order Esociformes; family Esocidae; genus Esox; species Esox niger. The sequence goes on along the minus strand of JACXGJ010015621.1, from coordinate 1,267 downwards.
GACAAGGCAGCCTCTCACATTTGTACAAAGGATCCAGCCTGACACCATACAATGCATACTGTCCCACTATGAAGCCAACCTCCACCACCGACCTGGTCAAAATATGGAAAACATACGTACGCAGCAAGGAGCCTCTGAGTGGAGCTTTCCTTACCCTCTTCTGTTCCTCCAGCTTCCTCAGTTCCCTCTCTATCCTCTGTCTGTCCTCGTGAACCGGGTCAGTACCCTCTAGCCCTGCCTTCAGGAAAGCCTTTTTCTTGTGTCTCTCTTTCTCGAGGGCCCTCAGGCGGTACAGCGCATGTCCCATGTATACCAGGGAGGGAGAGGACACGAAAATGATTTGTAAAACCCAGTATCGGATGAGGGAAATGGGGAACGCGTCGTCGTAGCACACATTCTTACAACCAGGCTGGTCAGTGTTGCACACAAACTCACTCTGCTCATCGTCCCAAACGTCCTCTGCAGCCACACCGAGAACAAGCATCCGGAATATAAAAAGAATGGTTAGCCAGATTTTCCCTACAATGGTTGAATGTATATGTACCTCTTCTAAGATACTCCCCAACAGGTTCCAATCCCCCATCTTCTGTGCCACATATCCGTATGCTGTAAAAAACAAAGATTTGTCATAAATGGCTATATCCGTTGACTACTGAAAATATGACCCAGAAATATCGAACAGAATCAGCCTTTATTTCACAAAGGTCTTGTGTGTATACTCATGATTCCAAAAAAAAAAACTTTGGTCAAATGCAGGTTATTTTATTGTGCAATGTTGAAAAAACATGAAAAGGTATACAAGGATTTACAGGGTATGAGTGAAAATAAACTTACATTTCAACTAGGATGTTTGCTCCACTTGCTTCAGAAAGAATATTTTTTGTAGAATGAAAGCTTTGTTTCCACCTAATGAAGTGGTCAGCAGCACATCTATGAGCACTGTTACAGTGAGTGTATATCCAATCTGTGGCAAGCAGGACTCACAGAATGCGAGGATCGATCCACAAAGCAACTGGACAATGGCCTGGGGTTAGTTTCACCACATAAATGTAGACAGCCGGACATGTAGTGCGACCAGCTCAATGCCTAGCTCATGCTATTTTTACTTTCAAGTTGACGTTTTTTTTTTTACTTTTCACAATGTGTTCTATATTTATATATCTATATATATATGTATATATATATCTCTCTCTATATATATATCTCTATATATCTATATATATATATATATATATATATATATATATATATATATATATATATATAT
>JACXGJ010015620.1:0-13267 GCA_016801105.1 Esox niger | reverse complement strand
GAACCGACCCCATTCAGACCACAGACATCATAAAGAACCGACCCCATTCAGACCACAGACATCATAAAGAACCGACCCCATTCAGACCACAGACATCATAAAGAACCGACCCCATTCAGACCACAGACATCATAAAGAACCGACCCCATTCAGACCACAGACATCATAAAGAACCGACCCCATTCAGACCACAGACATCATTAAGAACCGACCCCATTCAGACCACAGACATCATTAAGAACTGACCCCATTCAGACATCATAAAGAACTGACCCATTCAGACCACAGACAGTGCTCAGCAAAAATACAGAGGAGTTCGATTGTTTTACTTGCATATGCAGCTCAGTATTTTCTTGTGTGACTTCAAATTAATATACTTTTGAATTGGCTGTACACCAGTAAGTCTAAAAACGGAAGGATTATAGCTTCAATGGCGGACTTCTTTATTGTGCTTGTGGCACACGCGGTTACGATATACTTCATGCAATGTTAAAACATCTATGTAATGCTACTCAACACTCACCTGCATCCAGAAGAACAATCTCTTGGATCCAGCCTTGAACTTGAGCACAAACACACGCCCTGTGGTACACTGGCTCACCTTCTTGAACTCACAGTCGTCGGGGAAGATGATCAGGTCCTGAGAACAGACCAGAGAACCCCACATCGGGCGAGAATTAGCGGACAGGACTTGACGGAATACAGTGCGCCTAGGGTTTTCTGGAGGTATCATTCGTATGTGTTGTTGTTGAAGGTGCAGTCGATTGTCAATTGTGTTCCATTAAGAAAACATCAAATCCTGATAAACCGATTACTCTGAAAGAAATGCAACCTTAACCATATCTATACCTAGCTACTGGATTTAATTCCCTTAATTTCAGTACTTCAACAAAAACGCCACTCACATCATCAACGTTTCCGGAACCCCTGTCCTTCCAGCAAAAGTGTATGAGGGAATCGTCAGTTTGTTGGACATACACGGTGCCCTTGCGCTTGTCCGGGGTCACTGTGCTACCCTTTAGGGTCATTTTACCGGCACGGAATTCCACCAGGTATTTGCTGGACGAGCCCCGGGAGCCCGAAACTAGGCTTGGAAATAGAGCGCCTGACGACATGTTTTCCGGTCGGATCTCTGCCGTTACGTGGACACGGTTGTTCACCTGTGTGAGGATACACCAGTTAATGATAGATTACATGTATCAGGTATCGATTACTCGGGGGTTAATTGCCTTGACTGCCGCTTAATGAATCACCATTAATTTCTGCTTAGCTACTGATAGTCACGAGATGACAAAAACAAAAGAATGCTAATGTTAGGTAGCAAGCTAGCTAATTGATACAGTAGTTATATGTAGTAGCTAGCTAGCTAGCAAGATGAAAGAAACTATTCAAAAAAGTATTGTAAGCATTTTCGTAAAAGCCAGTCAACTTCTTATTGAACACCGGTAGAATGACTTGCGTTTCTAGCTGCATCTGTATTTATGCTAGTCAGTTAGCATTAGCTAACTTGTTTGCCTTGTAGCTTCTTGCAGTGGCTCATCGTGACTAGGCTAAACTCAAATCTGACGGCACTACCCCTTAAAACCGTGAAAAGACAGGTCAAACTAAATAAATACTCAATCGCTCTAAATTCCGCATTAAGTACAGGGTTTTCTTTAATTACCTCAAGTTCTGCAGGAAAAAAGTTACTGAAAGACTTTCGTCTTGTTTATAAAAGAGGAACCGAGGGAATGAACGATTTCTTCTGTGGTAGATTAATCGCACATCTACGGAGGGGGGAAATACCACCAGCGCCACCCAGTGGATGCGTATTCCCATTACGAGTTGAATTTCCAAATATGCTGTTAATTCTTGTTTTTTATGACACATTTTATTATTCAAAGAAACATTTACCGCTAAAATGTGGCCAAACCGCACATAACCAATGCACGTAGTAAGGGAGTGTCAACAAAGTCCATCACTATATCCCATATGAACATGAAACCAATGATTAACTGTTCAGAATTAAATTGAAAAATGCAGCTTTTTATAGCTAATAATATACTTATGACAGTAGGATCACACACTGGCAGTATTCTTGCATTGGAATCTTTTTTATTTCTAATTTAATTAGCTTTTTTGGGGAATAATTTAGAAAGCTAAAACAAACGTTTTAGATGTACTACATGAGTCACAATCAATACATTTCCAAAATGTAGTTTGAATTTTTAGGGAAGATTTTCAACTTTCAATAGCTTTTTTTGGGAATGACTCAGAAAGTTCAAACAGGGTTTATATTGCTCAGTTAGATGTACTACACGAGTCACAGTCCATGATTTTTCCAAAAAAGGAATTTACTGTGTATTTGCAAAATGGCATTTTATGTTAATTTACATTTACGTACAAATAAAAACAAACAAGGGACGGGGATGTGGCGTCCAATGAGAAATATATTTTCTCTTTTTTCATGAGTTAATATATATTGAGAGCACGATCATTTGTCTGGGATTTTGTCAATTCCTGGCACAGAAGATAACATTGCAACTATGCTACCTGCTCATAAAAAATGTACTTGGAGGTACCCTGATTATTTTTTTTTTGACAAAATAAAGATGGTATTATTTTCTTCTCAAGACTTTGTGGGCTAAATGAATGAGCTTTGTAAGTCAGTACAAAATAAATTTACTTTTGACAGATTTTTCATGGACTGTGACTAGTGTAGGACATCTAGCTGAGCAATAAAATGTTTGTTTGAGCTTTCTAAATCATTCCCCAAAAAAGCAATTGAAAGTTGAACATTTTCCCTAAAAAATGGTTTGATGTTCATATGTGATGTAGTCGGTCTTGAAAACGTTGATGTACTTTGTGGACGCTCCCTTGTTACCTGCATTGGTTATGTGAAGTGGCCACAATTTCGCCGCAAATCTCAATTGTAAATTCAAAACTTCGGAGTCGAGAAAACAAGACTTGTGAAATGTTGTGCTCCTTTTCTACTACAAAATGAAACTACCCCGGGGTTTGTAGCGTCACTTGTTTGCGAGCTATTGAGCTTTGAATGTCAGAATATCTGTCCAATATCAAACATAAACTTACCTTGACCACGGTGCTAATAAGCTGTTAAAACCGCCAGTGGCAAAAGCCATACAGTTCATTGACGCTATGGTGGAGTTAAACTTAATAAGAAACGTTAGTCAGTTTAACACAATGCCCAATGGTGTCTTGCAACTGCTGAAACATGTAATGCCGTGGCGTAGTGTTTAAAGACGTGGAAGACCAACGTTTGACTCTATTGAGAGCAACGACGTATACAGAAGTGCGACTATTTCTGGTTGATTCCATTATGCTCTCGTCTTTTCACTTGATGAAAAAGTTAGTAATCGTCACCTTTATTGATAGTTATAGTATACATTTAATTCCCAAATGAAATAAAAAAATACGTTATGCCATGAAAGAAAAAAACTCTTATGCCATGAAATAGCTTTCAGACTCGCTAGCACCTGCTCAATTCTTATGTGTTCTGATATGTTAGTTGATACTGGTAACGCCTATTACTGGCTAATACGCTGTTAAAATGGCCAGGGGCAAACGCCATATAGTTTATAGACGCTATTTGTGGTGGAGGTAAATTTATTAAGTTAGTCAGTTTAACTGTATAACTATAATTCACGAATGGCCAATTAGCTTTTAAAACAACCAGTGGCAAAATAGGATTTGTTCTGGGTAGACACAAGAGGCTATACTGACAACCGGCAGATGTACTGTGTTGTGGTGGTTAACCACATCTTTCAAGTGGGCAAACTGTGTTCGATCTCGAGAAGGCAACAACTTCTATTCCAAATATTAGGTTTTGGATCCACCTGAACACGCCTAATTACTGTTGTCAGTCTAGAATGGACCAGTACAATCCCATATATCCGCTAATTGTTGGATTCGCGTCAAACCAAAGGAGATTCATCAAAGAACATTTCACTCACTTTATTTGACTGCACTTCTTTATATTTCACTTACTCATGGATTTCAGTCTCTAGTCAGTACAATAAGAGTGCAACAGAAAAAAATACTAATATATAAGGGAATGATTAAAGCAGAATACAAGAAAAGGTACTATCAAAATCTGAAACAAAACAATACTCTCATACCATGGTCTGTTTTCTAGTTAACCCTGCACTTGTGAAATTTGAGATTCTGTCTCCAGGCATAGGCATTTCCATATTTGTTGCACACAAAGGGTTTGATGCCAGTATGCACACGCTGGTGGGATACTAAATGATATTTCTGTTTGAAATCTTTGCCACAGTCATCACAAGCATATGGTCTCTCCCCAGGGTGAAGGAGTTCGTGGTTGACCAGAACAGACCGAAATGCAAAACATTTACCACAAACGGCACATTTGAACGGCCTCTGACCCGTGTGAGTGCGCATGTGGCCAGTAAGAGTAGCCTTAAACGTGAAACATTTTCCGCAGACCTGACAGGCGAACGGTTTCTCTCCCGTGTGAGTGCGCATGTGCAGGTTCAGAACAGTTTCTTCACGGAAGCCTTTACCACAGTGACTACAGACGTGTGCAGACGTCTCCCGTGGCGGTCTTGAAGAAAGGTGCCTGGGCAGGTGGATCTCCTTGTGTTTCTTGATGTGGACATACGCGGTGAAGCTCTTCCCACAGATGCCGCACAAGAACGGCTTCTTCCCAGTGTGACTGCGTTGATGTATCCTGAGGTTGAAACATTTACCACACATTGTACAAAAATGTGTCTTTTGCCCCGCATGAGAATGCTTGCGTCTTCTGAGACTCACTGGATTGGTCAAGTTCTTTCCAGACACGTCACAGGCAAAATGTTTTTCACTAGCGTGTTCACGCATATGCCATTTCCTTTTTTTTGCCTGAGAAGAACGTTTGCCACGGTCTTCACAGAGGTTGTGGCGCTTCCTGTTTCCACCGTGATGGCCATTTGTCGCCGGAGAGCACCAGCATCCCTGAACGATTTGCGGCAGGTCTTGTGAGGAGGTTTTTGTATAGTATGGCTGGTTTCATGTCTGTCAAAAGGGCGTGGGAGATGGAAACGCTTGCCACATGAATCACAGGTGAAGGGATTCTCGCCAGTGTGGGTAAATGCGTGTGCTTTGAGCGATCTTGCACGACAGTAACTCTTGCCACATAAACCACAGACATACGGTCTCTCTCCAGTATGTAAAGTCATGTGATCGTTGAGACTGTTTGAAAGATGGAAACTCATGGAGCAAATTGTACAGCTGAAACGCTTCACTCCAGTATGAACGGTCACATGATCTCTGAGGTTGCTTGGATGCGAGAAACACTTCTGACATATACCACATACAAATGCTTTTCAACAGTAACCTGGCCTTTCCTCACATGTACATTCATGTGTCTTTTTAAATTCGTCAACTCTCGAAATGCTTTGCTGCACACATCACAGCCAAATGCCTTGGCAGCATGAATCTTCGGACGATTGAATAAGGATGAAGTTGAACAGAACAGCTTGCCACAGGTTTCACAGCGATACTTCTCGTTTGATAGGTCAGCTTTGGGATTCCTCTCAACTGTCCGCTGATGATAATATAAGGGTGAAGATAAACCGAACAGCTTGCCACAGGTGTCGCGGCAATACCTCTTCTGGTCCGAGTGCACTGCCTGATGACTTTTTCTGCTGACCCTGAGCGAAATATCTTTGGACACAACAAGTAGCTGTATTCTCTGTTCAGGTGAACACCACAAACGTGCATTTTCAGTGCACAGTCCCCACAGAAATATTTTCCACACAATGTGCAGGTGTGCCTAGTTAGGTTGAAATCCCAGTGTTTGGCTAAACAACTCCCACGGGAAAACATATTTCCAGAAGCTACACATTTGAAGGGATTCTCGTCTGAATGCAAAACCAAAAGCTGATCATTGCATGCAGTCTTTGTGCTGAAACCTTTCCCACACTGCAGACAGCAAATGGGTTTGGTGTGGTTGTTCAAGTGGCTCTTTAGCGAATTCTTGAACTTGAAAAGCTTTCCACAAATATTGCAAGTGAATGGCTTCTTTTCTGCTTCAGTTGTATTTGAAGAGTCACCACGTAGCCAATCCTCCCAGGGTTTTGCACCATGTCCAAGGTCTGACCGTCACATGTCTCTGGGTCTGAGGGCTGGGAGTCTGAGGATTGAGGATTAGGGTAAACTTCTTCCTGGTGATCCAATTCAACGAGCAATTCCGCATCTGGAAATAACATTAAGGTGGCTGAGACTTAAAATGTAAAACCAAGCTACAACATTACATGCCTAAATGGAGATGGTGGAAGTCAATTACAATCCCAGAAATAATTTAAACAGCAAACATGTGCCCTCAAAATGGCTTTACTATATTATTGGTGGCAGATAAATTCACTGGAACACAAATAACAGTATTGACATGTTTTTCTTAGGTACTTAATCATGAACATTTTCCTGTAGTTTCCCAGTCACAGATCCTGAATTCAAAATCTAACTCAATGGAAAATCTCCAGAATAGTGTAATTTAAATCATTTTAGTCCTGGACAGGCTTGATCTGTGTATAGAAAACTCTTAAACCCAAATAAAACGACAAGCGTACTCGCGGATATTCAGAATGAGGGAGTACAGACGGGCTGCGAGCGTCAAGACCTCACCGGTGTCAGAGCGCCTAAAATTTGAAACCAGGTCAATTTTTCTTGCGTATACGCGCGAATCAAATGAGCTGATATATAACAGAGAAAATCCCCAGTGTGCCCTATCAAGTAAGGAAATTGTTTGGTGTGCATTTTCTTCATGACACTCCCGGTTATCTCGTATGTACTTTTGGTTGCATATGTAGTAAATTTGAGCTAGCTTGTGTGGATGCATCAGCTAGCTTGATAGTAGCCATTTCATCAGTACAATAGGCTATAGTTGTTAATTAGTTAACATTACACCCGTTTAAAGCTAATCATCAACTTATATTTGTATTAAAAATATTCAGACACCCTTTTACCCACAGCGCTTGAGAAATAGATGTTGGAACGGACCGGTCTCACATTGGATTATGTTAATGCAAATGTACGTGTTAATAAACTACCGCATGCCCTAAAAAAGTGCTTAAACCTTTTCACCCTGAATTCCAACAAGCTCCTAGCTATGTGTCAATACAGATAAATAAAGAACGTTTGCAGTTGCGGCGTGCCTAATGAATTGCCACTTCAAAATTACGTGTGCAATAATGAAGCCGTTGACGTTCGCCTGTCGTGTGATTTGGGCTTAAGTCAAAGATTTGCTGATTGATAGCGGGACACCGATGCCATCACCTGACTGATCCAGGTACTACGTTTCAGAAAATAACAGCATACAAAATGGCAGAATGACTTTACCATGTCCATCTGCCACCTCTGCAGAGGCTTTCCCTAAGCGCTCTCCAGTCCCGCTGGAGTTTGGTACTGTGTTTGTCTGTCCATTTGAGTCGGACACAGGTGAGGATTGGTGGCAAAGGTCATCCTCGATCCAGTGGGACTTTTCAGTGCAAAGGACCGTGCAGTAATTGTGGAAATGAAGACAGTCTCCTACAACAAAGCAGTATGAGCATTGCAAAAAGACATGCAATTAAATCCATAATTGTTTACCCTTCTATATTTCAATTACAATAATTCATTCATAATTAGTACAAGTTGCACTAGTGTGACACTTGTTGAATTTGACCGGCCTAGCAGTTCCTCGGTTTAATTTAGACTAATATATTCTGTAATTCTCTGTTGAGTACTTCTGGGGCCTTTTCACTTTGTTAACTGACTATCAATACAATTCATTTCATATATTACATGAGCGATAGTCACAACATGCTTAGAGATACCCAATTTAAAACCCAAGAGCAAGAAATTCATAGTGGCACACAATGTCTAGAAAAAAAAAAGAAACCTAGAAAAAGCATGGAGAAGAGCTGGTCTTCAAGGTGTGGCCAATCCTCAGGACTGTGTGAGGGCAGCTTATAAGAGATTGTCCACCAAGATGTTCAAACGATCAGCAGGTCAAAAATGCTTACTTGGTTTTGTTACGACTGTGGCAGTCTTCTCAGTTTCGACCATGTTCGCATTTATTAACATTACAATTTTTTCCATTGATGTTTTACCCAACATCTCCATGAATGAGGAAAACTGCTTCTGAAAGAGAACATATTAATTGAAAGCAATCCAACGGACAACAAACATTCAGGTAACATTTCAAAACATTTGATGATTATGTGCCGTTTCCAGATGTTCTTGCATAGTTTGGGAGAATTGTCACGTGCCCCTAAGATGTGGGACAGAAATGGATACAGGGTGCGCGAGCTATTTATACGCTCCCCTCGTCCCTCCAAGCGAATGTGCAACAATACAGCCCCCAACAAGCATGTAGCTATCGTAGGGAAATCACATGAGGCACCGAATGCGCAATTTCAAACAAAAGAATGGGTAGGCGTGCCTAATTAGAGTAAAATGTGCGTTTCTTTACATCTGCTTGAGAAAGGACACCTATACAAAACAAAATATGGCCTAAATTAAGTGGTCAATCGTGATTTAATGTTTATTTCTTAAACATCTGGTCAATTAGAATGCTTGTTTTACTAAGTAACAGTAGACCATTAATGTTATGTCCAAAGTGTGTTCCTTTGTTGATACATTTATTAAACCCCAACCCGCTCTGTGAATGTCACCCAGAGAGTTCTATCAGCAACAGACTACAAGTGATCTAGACCTCGACAAGTCAGTCGGGTTAATTTGGATAATTCCTAAAATTATCTGCCGTCATTATCGCTACCCCTATCACCAGCCTATTCAACTTTAAAAGGTACCATATCTAAACCCGTGTTTATCAATCTATGCCAAATAAAGAAAAATGTGTCTGGTATCTCAACCTTGTAATGGCAATGGCAGCCCATCGTGAACACTTGTTATGTTAAGCCACGCCTCAATGTGTGTATCTTTTAAATAAACGGCAGATTTATTAAATGGCAAGGTGCTTGTGAGAACAAATTCAAGTCAAATCGTCTAAACATCTCTATGGCCGGTTACACACCACCAAGTGTAAATGTACAGACATAGCGACAAAAGTGATTGTGGTCACATGGCAGAAACTGTACTCAATGTCTGGATTCTGTGCACACGTTGAAGTTTGCTCTTAAGCAAACTACTTTCCTGACTCTGCTGAACCAACTTTAGTGGCATAACAGCAGCCGAACATTCATCGAAGATTCTGCCCATCTCTGAAACTGCCGCTGCAACCTATATTTCGATAATGGTGGATAATTGTTTATGAAATATGTCGTAACTTACATTTCTGCAGTCTAACACCTTTTATCATTAAAGACGAATGAAACCATCTTTCTTCTAAACTACAGAATGGAAATATAATGTGTAGTGAAACCAATTTAATACAAATCTAATCACTGAACTGGGATCAGAGTCTTGATCAAGATGGATGCCTAGTTGGTTTTAGTAATCTTCCGGGTCACGGATTTGAAATCCTTCAGATTAAGAATCCCATTATATTATAATTATGTGATTTTACCGGGTGAATTAATAACAAATTCAAATTTTCAGTGACGATCTGGCCAAATGCATTACATTTCAAGCAAGAGAGTCCACATAATAGCCAATTATACTAATAATACTTAAGCATACAAGGAATAGACAAAAAGCTTTACATTACACTAAATACAGCGGAACATACTCATAGGTTTGGAGGATATGGCAGGTGCAATGGTCATGAAATGTGTGTTGCATTATTAGTAACATGCCTTTAATAATATCGTTTATGTTTCGTTAATATGACGTACAATATAAAAATGTACAAGATATTGTGTGAATTAATTTTTAAAAGTAGTTTTTTTTCTCTTGACCGAATGGGATCAACTCTTCAACCTTTAACACCTTCACATACCTGAAACACAACTGTATCACGCGTCAACTGTAACTCGTCGATTGTTTTATATTATTAAATCGGCATTACTAACAGACTTTGCAAAGAAATTCGTTTTACATCGGTTTGGCCGGTAGTTATCTGCAGTCATTTTAATTATAATTTACTCCAATGTACATCCTTTTCATCATGTTATTTAAGATGCATAAGCAATTCCGTTTTATTGTAAAGTGCAATTGTAAAGTGTTTTATTTCTATTTATTTTTTCGCATTTGTGTTAAATTGAAATAAAACCTAAATTTATTATAAGATACATTTAATTAATAAAGAATAGTAATGGTGTGATGTACAAAAAAGTGGCTTTGCGGTAATTAGGAAACCTCATAAAAAATGTCCTAATGATGTCACTCAGAACGGATTCCCTCAGTGATACCACCCACTTTTCAGCCATGACGTAGGCGCGTGAGTTGTATGTGAAGCTAGACACAATAATATACGTTTTAAAATCAAAATAAATGTTCCCCACCGAATATTATGCAAACCAATACAGGCAGGGACACAATGCCATATTTGACCCATGTGATGCTAAAAAGCTTTGGAATGTGTGATTGAAATGTACTGAACATTGAATATATTTACCATCACCCAAAAAAATTCCTGCGAGATATTATAGACATAATTGTGGTCAAAGCTGGTGGAGCCGTTGGGCTCGTTTTCATCGCAGAAACGTTCATGTTTCAAAGCTGTCATTTGAATAGAGCTTAAAGAATTTTAATCGGATTCTTGTACATTTATGGATGGTAATTCCCCAGCCACATATACCAGAATAAAACATCTGTTAGTATCGGCCATTTGTCATTTGAATCCATCACCACGTCAATTAAATGGACACCTTACCGTCCTTTTATATAAAAAGTCGAGGTGTAATATAGTGGAGACATCTGGCTCCGCAATATAGTTTTCACTCTACTTGTACATGTAAAATAAAGTAAGATCACAAAAAATCTGTGTCCGTGTATAACTTTGTACGGTAATATTCCACGAAAAATCACACAAAAAATATATCGAACACAGAACTTTTTATTTTCGTCAAATTAATTAGCATTTTTACTTTTGTTGAATTTATATAGCAATATTTCAACCCTTTTTCACGTTATTCATTTAAAATATGACATTATCACTGTATTTGTTTACATTATAGGCTATTGATTCGGTACTTCAACTGTAAAGGCGAAGTTAAATTCCACGAGTGCCTCATCCTTATAGTGGCAAGCGTCGCACTGGCTGACGTGGGTGTGGGATTGACAGCCAACCAGTACAGCTTCGAGTTTAGCTAGCTAGCTTACTCCGTGTTTTTAAGTCAACCAGACAAGCTAACCTGAACTGATGCTTAGTATGCGAGCATCATAGCCAAACATATTTGAACATTTAAATTGGAAATCCACTGTACCAAAGTACACGGTAAGACGTTTCTTATAGTATGTTTCCTATACTGTGCAAGTGAGCCGGTTCCTCTGCTGTCCTTGAATTAGCGAGACAGCTAATGAATCGTGTTGATGGTAGCTAAGTTAGCATACTAGCTTACTACTAGCTGGATAACTGCTAAACCAACATGGATGCTGTATTCCTTTGATGCGGTTGCAAGAGATTATCCGATTTACCATTCCACTCCACCGATCTTTATTTTATAGGCATTATGTTTAAGATGTTTGGTAGGTTCTGTTTTAAAAAAGATACATTTGTTAATATATGTACTGTAGCCACCATATTATATTGTAGCCAGTTGGTAAATTAGATAAAACTAAACGTTAATTATGAGGATAGTAAATGACCTATCTTGCATCGGATAGTTCAGAATCTGGATTTGCCCTAAATCTGGTGATGACATCGGTTGTTACCTAGCTGCTACTTCTCGATTCCTGAGTTATTATAATAATATTGCCCTGACTGCTACAAGGAAACAACAATCTAAAAAACGTAACTGTCAACGATTTCTTGCATTCTTTAGGACTTGGTTCAGATTAGCTTGCCTTACCGTGACCCTGTAATCTAGTTCCTGCGAAATAGCTAACCACTGAATCAGTTAATACACGTTAGCATGTAATGCTTCCGTTTTTTGGAATGAATGACAGAATTACTGGTTGTCCTAAGTTCAGTAAGGCCCAAGTATGCGTCAGTAGGCATCCACACTTCATGGACATGTATAAAGCTCCATGACTCCCGAAATGTTGTATCACGCGTAGGCTGATGTGGCCAACTCAGTGCTGCTGTTTCATTCTGTCAGCGGCGAAGAAGCCAAGTAATCTCATGGTTTACTAAGGTGCATAGAAGATATCCCAGCACAGGACAGTAAATCCAGGCCTCGGTACGGTTGATTTGGCCTGCCGTTATTTGATGTCCTCAGGGTTTGGAGTTGCTACAAGACTTAGCCAGTGTCAACAATATATACCACTTTGTTTCAGCATTAATCTGAATGTCATTTTAGAGTGCTATTCGCTTTTCATGTCCATCGTGTTGCAGGTTGTAGATAATATTTAGCTTCTGAACGAAAGGAAGCTTCGGAGGAGTAACTTTATTACGGGCATGTCGCAAGCATTTTAACTAGAAGATGTTGAACAGATCCCGTGATCTGTTCGACGCACTACACTGTTAAACTTTTACTTCCTTTAATACTCTTTCACACACACAAACAAAAACATCCTTAAGAAACCAAAGCGTTCCCAAAGTGAACCCTCAACAGAGAGCACTGTGAGCGTCCAATACTGTGGTCCAGCCCAAATGGCATCCTATTCCTTAGATATTACTGTAACTTTGACCAGGGCCATGTTCGGCTGGTGCGCTATGAAGCAAATTAATATTATTTTGAATGTAGACCAACATGCAGGTTTTGTCGCTCGCTCTCGGCTAATGAATTGATCCTGCATCAGAAACCTGTGCGCGTGCGCGCAACATGTGAGTGTGTGTGCTGAGGTTTAGATAAGCGGTTGTGTTTGCTTGTAGCTGCGGTATCGTATTACCAGGTTATTTCCATTGATCGGACACAAAGAGCGAGGCCTTGGTTGTGTGGTGTGACAGCTGATGGGAGTGAAAGGGAACCCCTGTCCACCACACACCAAGACACTCAGGCCTCACAGGTTGGCCACACTAGCTGCTGGTCCTGCTGGGAACCTGGGTCAAATGTCATCCTACTCCCTATTTACCTGATTAATGTTGCTGTGTTAATTTTGGCCGTTTTTGTCAGTCTGCAATAACCCTTTGATGACAGGCCTGCTGTAGTTGAACATTGTTCAGCGCTGGTGTGCTGATAAACGCTAAAACTAAATTAGACTAAAAAAGCTGACGTAATTATCTGTTGTCCTGGGGGGGGGGGGGTCTGGCAGTTGGCACTCAGCTTTCAAGACCAACCAC
>JACXGJ010015619.1:0-13264 GCA_016801105.1 Esox niger | reverse complement strand
TATGTTGGCACCAAGCAGCCGGCATCCCATGATGTTTGGATGAACACCATCAGGTCTAAAGCGGTCTTCACAGTTCCAGAAAATATTGAAATTGTCAATAAACCTTATCCCGTGGTTGAGGCACGCTGATGTCAGCCACGTATTCAGCCCAAGGAGTCTGCTAAAAGATTCAATTCCTTTCCCCAAGGTTGGAATGGGGTCTGAGATGAAAACATGTTGTTGAAAGTTGTTTATTTTCTCGAGTAGTGTAGAAAAATCCCTTTTCAGGTTCTCAGAGCCCGTTTTCCTTTGTAGAATGTCAAAAGACCCAGTGTGGATAATAATCTGCATGTTGCTTGGATGTGTAGAGAGAATATCTGGCTGCATTTGCGTTAGCTCTTTGACTGATGTGTCAGCCATGGTAAGGATTTCAGTCTTTGCCAATCTGATATGCTTTGTTATGTCATCCCCAATCAAGGTAGCATCAGGTTCATAGTTTGCCCTGTTTCTTCTTTCTCTCGTCCTATCAGTGGTTTTAGGGCTATTTCTTGTATTTCGGTTAGACCTAATGCTGGTGTTGTGGTTTGCTTCCCTGGGTTCATTTACACACATTTCATTCAGAGTCCGTGGACCGTACCTGTTTTGCAGTGAGAGTTCAGGTGGTAGATTGAGAGTTGATGCTCTCTTATTTGATTTCTTACTGGATTTGCCTCTGCGGCGCACAACGTCAGACCAAGTCCCTGCTGGAGTTGATGACTTCAGTCTAGCCCCGGTGTTGAGCCAGTAGAATGTTTCATTGGGGAAGGCTGGTTTGAAAGCCTCTGCGGTTAATCCAGTGGCGTTTGCACATGTCCAAGGGAGAGTGTCAGCCAGGTCCGTGGCAGAGTAGTCAAGATTTGAAGTAATCCCATGTTTACCAATCTGTGTCTGGCCATTAGCGTTTGTTAGCTCGACCCCTAGAGTTGCTGCAACAGAGTCAATGATTTGTTCACTTTCCCGTATTTCAAGCTGTGTTATCGTCTCATTCAGTCGCCCGCGCTGACATTGTTTTGATCTATTCACCAGTTTTGACTACGTTCTGTCAAGTATAGGGAAGTCTTTAGAGCTCTGTAGCATTGAGTTAGCCTGTTGTTCTGCGTTAGCATTAGCATTTGTTGATTCACCTACGCGACAAGACCCACAGTCCGACCGGAGAAGCGCTCGTGTGACTAAATCTTCTAAGCAGTTGATCCGTTCCTCCAACAGCTGTCTTAGCTCCTCCATTGGAAAAATTAAGTAAAAATGCAAAAGAACGCTGGGGTCCTCTTTTAAACATGTACTTAAAATTGTAAAAATATGAACAAAACAATATGAATATGAAAAAAACAAATACAGAACAAAAATGAAACAAAGGTAAAAGATTTTAAGAAAGCTAAAAAGTGGGAAAAGAAAGAAAAACTGAAAGAAACAGAAGCAGGAATCAGGAGAGTTGCGTAATGCGACTAACAGGCATGAAAGCAGGAAGCACCTGCTTTTAATCTATTTGTTTATTCACAATGGGTCCTTAATCCATTCAATTATATTTTAACCATCTGATAAGTCAATCATCAAAGACATTTAGATGGAATGCTGATGAAAGATGGACAATACAGTAAAAGACAAGTCCTCTGTATTTTCTGCCCTGACTCATGGCAAAGAAGCCATGGACCTAGCCAGTCTGAAATCCGGAGCAGTGAATACACAATTTTGACAAAAATGTATAAAAGCACTCCTGACCAAAGTTCCTTCAGAAAGGGAGGAACTGGTGAAACAGGACATTCGCCTGACTGCCTTGGATGACAGCCTGAATTAGTATTCAGTTAAGACTACTGCAGTGGAAAGTGAGGTCAGACTCTTAAGATCAGAGGTAACAAATCTGACCGACTTGGAAGGACAACAATGACGGTGTAAAGCCTGTATCGTCGACATTGAGGAGGTCTATGAGAGCCGCGGTGTCCAGCAGCCTGTTGACACTGGACCAAGCACAACAGGGTTGATGGACTGTTTCACTACTTTCAAGAGAGCGAAGAGGTTTCCGAAGGGTGATGTGCTCAGCTTGGCTGATCCTGAATGACCGTGGTGTTTTCCGAGACTACATATCAGCAATGGTGAGATGAGGGCCTCTTTTTCCAAAAGAAAAGCAGCTCTGGTGGAGTTGTAAAGGTAGAAAATTAGACATCCAGTATCCTGCAGTTCTTTGGATCACAACCCCAAACAGTCAGGATAAGAGGTTTGAAGATCCATCCAAAGCGGTGAACTTTATTAAGACATCTGTCATGACGTTGTAACTGGTATTAGCCAGTCAATTCACATATAACTGCACCTATGTGTGCATAGGTACGCATATAATAATAATAATAATAATAATAATAATCGATCATTTAAAGGACCTTTCACAGACTCAAGGATACTGTACAAGGGAGTGGACAAGAGATGCAAGAGTAGCAATTAGACGATAAGGGAACAAGAAGAATGGAGTCAGACAGGGCCACTGCTATGATGATGAAATGCAAGTCTGAAGAAATGGGACTTTAGGCCGGTCTTGAAAGTAACTAGACTGTCAGAGCATCGGAGGGACGGAAAGAGGGCATTCCAAAGAATGGGTGCAGCAGCAGAAAATGGGAGATTGTTTTAAGATGGTCACCAAGAATGCGGCATTTGGTGCAGGGGACATTGAAAAGGTTGGTGTCAGATGAGGTTACGTGCATAAGGTATAATGGAGGAAGAGATCCGCTAGATAGGGAGGGGCTAGCTCATGGAGTGCCTAAAATGTGGGGCTAGCTCATGGAGTGCCTAAAATGTGGGGCTAGCTTATGGAGTGCCTAAAATGTGAGAAGGACTTCAAAGATGATTCTGTTCTATTGGGAGCCAGTGAAGTTTTTCAATAGTGGGAGTTATATGGTCCCAGCGTTTAGAGCATGTGAAGATCCTGGTGGCAGAGTTTTGTGCATCTTGAAGCCAGTTCAGGGCCTTCTTGGAGACATAAACCAGGACCCCATTACAATAGTGGAGGCAGGAGGTGACAAATGCATGAATGAGAGCTTCGGCAGAGGTATCAGCAAAGATTGAAGAAGCAGATTTGGTGACTGAGTGGATATGGGGCTCAAAGGAAAGAGTTTGGTCCAATAGGATCCCAAGGATCCTGACAATTAGAGAGGGGACGATGATGCTACCATCAATGGTGAGGACAGGATTATGGGTTTTGTGAAGGAGGGTCTTAGGTGCCACGACCAGGAGTTCTGTTTTATTGCTGTTGAGTTTGAGGTTGGTCATCCAGTCTTGAATTTCAGAGAGGCAGGAAGTGAGAGAGGGGGGAGGGAGGGAAGCAGAGGGTTTGGTGTGAAGTAAATATGTGTGTCATCCGCATAGTTGTGGAAGTTTGGCCATGGTTCTGGATTATCTGCCCCAGGGGGAGGAGATAGATAATGAACAGTGATGGGTCCAGTGCCGAGGTTGTCTGGGGGGAGCAGAAGTCGATTAATGGTGGAAAAGTATGCTTTGGGGTTTCCTTATCCTTTGGAAATCAGGAGTGAAAAGTAGGAAGATTTAGCATATTTAAGGGCAGATCTGTAGGTGATAAGATGTTGAAGATAAAGCTGTGCATGAACAGTCAGGCCAGTCCTGTTGGAAAACCTTTCTAGCTGGCGACCACTGGCCTTCATGGAGTGAAGCTCAAGAGGATACCAGAGAGGGGAAATATGAGGGAAAGTGACAGTGCAAGTCTTGGGGGATCCAGGGTGTCCAATGTTGCTCATAGGGCTTTATTGTAGGTGGTCACCAGTTCAGGGATGGGAGCCGCCTTAAGTATCAATAGTGAGATGGGAATTTAGGACGTTGGTGAGGTCTGAGGGGCTGATGTTGTTGGTATTCCTGAAGGTCATGATGCGCTACAGGCAGACCGAGGAAGAGGACACTGGAAGAGGGAACTGAATAGTCAGGTGGTCAGCAATGTGGAAATCGAGACCGTCGTTTTTTCAGGGTGATGCACAGACAAGATCAAGTTTGTGACTAAATGTGAATGCAGTTCCATAAATGTACCCATTTCAACTCCTGGAGACAAGACAGATTGTAAGTTATACTTTTGATTGCTTTGTTATAATACACAAAGTACACATTGCATCATTAGTTACATGCTAGCTAACTAACTGCATTTTGTGTATATTGTGCCTGCCTTTTATTCCAGTCATTACTTGCCTTCTTTTTGTAAAAAATAAACAGACTTAATGATAAAAGCCACACAACTTTTAATGAAACTGGTAAATGTTACACTCATGTTAATACATTTTTTGTCAAAGAAATACAAGGATGATTTAAGCTTGGGATAATAGAAATTTATTTTCATAGAAATGTATGAAATAAGGCCAACTGATACGATAGAATTGTGCTACTTCAATAAGCATAAAAGACAAAGACAGTAAAGCCTCTGAAGTTTATATACAACTCTGGAAAAAATGAAGAGACCAATCTTTTTCAGCATCTCTACATGTATGGCAGCCATTCCATTCCATTGTCAGTTCAATTCCAATGCAGGCACACCTCATTTACCTTAATGGGGTACTCATTAGGTGATTACGAGAACCATATCAAATTTAACAAGGAAACGTATTATTATCACTGCTGTGGTCATCACTATCTTGCAGTAGGACCAGCTGGTTGGCAGAAACAGTGCAAGTAGTATCTCAAAATTAATTTGAATAAAAAAATAACCATTCAGCATAAAAGAGTTGAAAATAAATGCTTTGAGTGAGGAAAAGATGGGTTCATTTCTGGTTTTACTGGCAGAGGGAAACAGTAAGCATCAGGTTGTGTCCATCCTGAACATTTCCAAGACAGTGGGGACAACAACGCTTGTGAAGGACGCATGAATCAAGCCAAGTACAAGGTTACAAGGATCATCTGCTTCCTTCTGCTCTGACAGTGTGCCCCAACTCTGAGAATAGTTTTTTTCCAGCAGGACAATACTCCATGCCACACAGCCAGGTCAATCAAAATGGAGGACCCCCAGATCAAGACCCTGTCATGGCCAGCTCAATCTCTAGACCTGAACCCCATTGAAAACTTCTGAAATTTGATCAAGTGGAAGATGGATGGTCACAGGCCATCAAACAAAGCCAAGCTATTTGCATTTTTTTGCCAGGAGTGGCATAAAGTCACCCAACAGATATTTGACAAGTTGGCAAAGTATGCCAAACTACTGGAAGAGTCATAAGAAATGAGCAATTGCTAGCGAGTCTGACAAAGCCATTTCATGGCATAAGAATGTATTTTTTTCTTTCATGGCATGACAACCTACCAGAAAATTTACTTTTTTCTTTCATTCATGAATGACATTGATACAATATTTATCAACAAAGGCGACCATAACTAACTTTTTTATTAAGTGAAAAGACAAGAAAACTGTTTTATTGCGGTCCACAAATAAAATCAATAAAGATTGTTGCTTTCAATAGATTAGAACTTCAGTCTTCCACGTGAGGCACTGTCTTTAACCACTACGCCACCTAATTACACGTTCCAGCAGTCGCTAGAATCCCTTGAGCATCGTGTTAAACTGACTAACGTTCTGTATTAAATTTACATCCATCATAGCGTCTATGAACTGTATGGCTTTTGCCACTGGCTGTTTTAACAGCTTATTAGCCAGTAATAGGCTTACTAATATCCACTAACATCCCTGAATAATCATAAGAATTGAGCAATTGCTATTGAGACTGAAGATGAACTTTTCCATGACAGAAACAGTTGCAATTTAACCATATATAGTTCTAGTTAAGGCTTACTATAACATAACTACTGTAAGTTGTAGCCAGCAAATGTGTTTGTCTATCTTGATCAAAAACACATGCACTGATGTGTAGCCAAACTAAACAAAAGCTGTGATTGAAAAGTTGAAATGTTAGTATTTTGTTGTTTAAAATTGAATATTAATTAGTTTTCTTTGCATTATGAGGTCTGAAAACAATGCATCTTTTTGATTATTTTGACCAGTTGTTATTTTCTACAAATAAATACTTTAAATAGCAAATATTTTTTTGGAATTTGGGAGTAATGTTGTCAGTTGTTTATAGAATAAAAGAAAAATGTTATTTTTACTCAAACACATACCTATGAATAGTAAATCTAGAGAAACTGATATTTTTGCAGTGTTCTCTAAATTCTTTCCAGAGCTATAAATGTTTACATCAAGTAATGGGATTGTCATGTGACAATCCCATTACTTGATGAATTTGTATATCCCACCTTGTGCACAGCCCTGGCCAATGATACTGCAAGCTTGTATTTCCTTTATTGACAATTTGGTCACATTGTTTTGCAGAATATTCCTGGGCACGCACATTTGGGAACAGTTGTTGTCTCCTGGATCTGAGGTGAATGTGCCTCTGGAAGTTATCCTCACAAGCCCAGTACAGGATTTTCCTTGAACACGGCTGACTATCTGGAACCTATCTCTTTCTTCCACCCACTATTGAAGCCTCTTCCTGTTATATGGTATTTATTTAAACTTAACATGATTATAGAAAGCTTTGGGCTCATGAGGAAGTTCCAATTAAGTGCATATTCTAAATTGTCTGAAATTGCCCCTAACCCCACCAATGCCTTTGTCATACCGTAGTCTCATACTGGTGCTTCGGTAATGTCACTACTCTGCTGCGCCATTGCAAGACAAGGTTTCATTCCATCTTGTGGGTATGAATGAAGGTCCAATAGTAGCAGTAGATATGGCCCTGGGTTGGTGTGTTAGATGTGAAATTGAGAAGCTGTCGTGCAAATTTTTGAAGGCTAAACATTAAACATATCTTTCACAGGAACATGAGTGTCTGGAATTAGCAACAGTTTCAATCCCAAAAGATGCAGAACATAAAAGCCATCAAAAATTACTGTCCAAACATAATGAATATGATTTTTCATACAACTTCAGTTTGACAAGTTATTTATGCAAACTTTTTGGAAATTCGGATATAAGATCTTTGCTGGAGAGACGAAGGTTTGAATGGTGGCAGCACACCCTGTGGAGAAAGAAAGGGTTGAAGGGATGCTGCAGCCTCTGTGGAGAAACAAAGGGTCTAAAATCGTACAACTTTTCAAACTGTGATCAGTCTAGACAAGCCATCAGAAACAAGAAGATGCCTTCAGCTAGTAGCCAGCTGTTGATTCGTTGAGCTTGTATTCATGGGCAATGGAAAATGGGATTCATGCTCCAATGTGTGTGGAATCTCTTAGTTGTATCAGCCATACATTTTACTGGTGGAACTTATATTTACACTGCAGACTGGGCTGGCCTCAGGCCCCTTAAAATCCCAAAGATGACCACAAACCTATCTCATCGCAGCTATTAATAAAGAATACAAACTCAGACAAAAATGCATCATGTCAACACTCCTCAGGTACACAGGGGATGGCCAAGGAATACACTTCAGAGAAGATGGGCGCTCAGATTCCCCTGGATACTCTACAAAATACACTACCTACAGTTTTATTGATGGACCAAACCAAATAAATAATTTGCTTTGACCTGGTGCAGGTAATATTTTTTTTTATGTACTTGAAAAGCTGAAGAGATAACTGTAACCAACGACTCAAAGCTTCAGAGACAAACTTGACGAGTAAGAGCAATGTTTAGTAAAAATAACAAGACTTTTAAGCCAGCCCTTTCACCTAATACTGCCATTCTGCCAAAACCAGCTAAGGAAGAGGTTGTTGCAAGGCACCGATCTCTCTTTCAAAAAAGACATTCACTGCAGTAACACAATTCCGTGTGAAAGTACTACATCGGAAAATAGTGAACAACTTAAATTTGACTTTACTGTAGCACTGTAAAATATTGTAAATAAGATAAACATTGATATTTTCAAAATCACTTCGTATGTTGTCAACCAAAGTGCCATTGTTGTTTAAAAGTACATATGATAATTTCTTGTTGTTAAAATATTTGAGTTATTGTTTATTGTTGGCCTGCCAAACAAATATAATAAAATTGTCTCAATGTTTACATGATATGTTTATTATTATTGCAGTACAACAAATGACTTGAATTTGTTATAGACAGGGATATATCAAGTCAAATTACGGTGACATTTCAAATCATTTCTAGTAAGTTCAACGCCTCATCAGCTTCTACAAATCCAATGTATTGTCCAGTTAGTGATGGATATTTGTGTTGGATGGCGGTAACCACACAGGATGGCAGACTTTTACAGTCTTCATTCTGTAGCCTTTCTCTTTTCAAAGACCACTGCAACACAATCCTCTATGCAATAATCTGGTATTGACTGAGACAATGAAAATCTTTTACACATTTTATAAAGTTTAACTTGTGACACTAAATTCTGACACACCAGGTAATTAGATACACAGGTCAACTGACTAATGTAAGGCAATCTAAGTGGTTCAGTAAAGGAAATAAGATACATTTGTTGTCTACCATTGTCTGATTAGTTTTGTTGACATCCAAAGCTTGATGTCTTGGAAGACACGCCTCTTCAACATTGCATGGGAGTCGGGGGGCGGTGCCTAAGGAGTGGCGAACTGGGGTGATGGTTCCCCTGTTTAAAAAGGGGGACCAGAGGGTGTGAGCCAATTATAGTACCCCTATAATTGGCTCACACTACTCAGCCTCCCTGGAAAAGTCTACTCAAAGGGGCTGGAAAGGAGGCAGAGAGTCAAACCTCAGATTGAAGAGGAACAATGTGGATTCCGTCCAGGTTGTGGAACAACCTACCAGCTCTTTACTCTTACAAGGATCCTGGAGGGGGCCTGGGAATATGCCCATCCGGTCTACATGTGTTTTGTGGATCTGGAGAAGGCATATTACCGGGTCCCCTGGGAGATACTGTGGGAGGTGCTGTGGGAGTATGGGGTGAGGAGGTCCCTCCTTAGGGCTATCCAATCCCTCTACGTCAAAAGTGAGAGCTGTGTTCGTGTTCTCGGTAGTAAGTCAAACTCGTTCCAGGTGGGGGTTGGCCTCCGTCAGGGCTGCGCTTTGTTGCGAAAATGTCAACTTTAATTGGAGTAATACAACACTGTCATGTTCTCTGAGCTACACAACACCTCTAGTCTTTGGAGTGTTGAAGAGCAGTTTTCATCACATTGCAATGCAGCTTTGTTATAGTGGGACGCAACATTTCCATTTATGAATGTGGACCATGCTAATGATGCTAATTACAGAACTGAATAATGGATTGTTTTAAAAAATGGAACAACTCAGGGTGAGTGGACTTTTACCCAAATGTGCATTTTGGCTGAATTGTCCCTTTAAGAATGATTGTTCGATCGCTCAGAGTGATTAAGAAACCTGTTTCTCATACATCTGTTTACTCCTCTGTCACTACTTCCTGTCTGCTTCTCTGTCTCTACTTCCTGTCTGCTTGTCTGTCTCTACTGTCTGTCTCCCATCTCTCCTGTCTGTCTGTATTCTTGACTGTCTCTACTGTCTGTCTCTCATGTCTCCTGCCTGTCTATCTGATTATCTGACCCTCATTTCTCTTGTCTGTCTTTCTATCTATCTCTTCTGTTTTGACTGTCTCTAGTGACTGTCACTCGTCTATCCTGCCTGTCTATCTGCTTGTCTGCATCTACTGTGTCTCTCGTCTCTCTTGTATGTCTTTACGGTCTGTTTGTCTCTCATCTCTCTTGTTTGTCTGTCTCTCGTGTATGTCTCTAATCTCTCTTGTCTCGTTATCAGCTCTTTGGTCTCTACTGCTTGTCTGGCTGCTCTTTCTCTTGTCTGCTTGCCTGTCTCTACTGTTTGTGTTTTGTCTCTTTTGTCTGTATGTCTGTATTTTGTTCAAATGGCAGTTTTTTACTAACCCATACTTGTGGCTTGTAACAGAAAATATTTTGGGGAGGCAATCGGTTTGTATTTTGCCTGGATGGGAGTGTATACCCGTATGCTGGTCCCTCCATCTCTACTTGGGCTGGCTGTGTTCATCTACGGGATCCTCACTGTTGACACCAATGTGCCCAGGTACACGCACAAACACGCGCACTCACATGCACACACACAGACAAACAGATGTCAGCTCTCAGGAAGTCACGGCCTCAGGAAGTCACTCCCTCAGGTAGTCACACTCTCAGAAAGTCACACTCTCAGAGTGTAAAAAGGGTTCGCCTGGTATCTATTTATTTGGTGTTAGGCAGATATCTTTTTATTTGGAGTGTTAGACTGTATTTATTTATTTGGAGTGTTAGGCTGTATTTATTTATTTGGAGCGTTAGGCTGGTAATCTATGCCTTTGGGTTTTTAGGCTGGTATCTATTTAAATAGGGTTTTTAGGTTCACACGTGAACATTTCTGATGCTCTGATTTCTTTTTAAGTCCCACTCATGTGTAATTCATTAGCATATTACACTCATATGTATTTATAATATTCAATATTTATACCCATATTGTGCATTTTCCCAATCATACTTCGCCTGCGTTGCTGCCAGTTTTCTTTGTTACGTATATTATGTATATTACTGCCATACTTGCCATATATAGAATATTTAATACTACTACCCATTTGCTGCTAGTTTCTCAGTACTCTTTTTAAATTGCTGCTACTGTAGTTTTACAGTGCAATGTATATTATCGCTTTAGTTTTAGTTTTTGCTATACATTTTACTCATATATGTTTCTTAACTCTTACTACATACAGTGGGCAGAACAAGTATTTGATACACTGCTGATTTTGCAGGTTTTCCTACTTACAAAACATGTAGAGGTCTCACATTTTTATCATAGGTACATTTCAACTGTGAGAGGTGGATTCTAAAACAAAATTCCAGAAAATCACATTGTATGATGTTTTTTAATAATTAATTTGCATTTTATTGCATGACAATATTATTCTTTACATTTGTTGATAACATCTAGCAGTTAGGAATGCTAGGACTGGCTGGAAATTACATAAATAAGTGACAAAACATGGTAAGACATTGTGCTGGAGACACAAATGAATAACGTAACTTTTTCTGTTTTTAGCCAAGACTTGCAGTCGACCAGTAAGAAACCTATTGGTCAAATACAAATTCGCTATTGCTCAAAATTTGGCATGGGTATGAATATTTTTGGTCTTGACTGTATATCTTTTTTTTCTTTCAGCTATCTATTCGGGGTTTTCGGCTAGTATCTTTGTTTTTAGGCTGGTATCTTGTTGTTGTTTTCAGCTGGGCACTTTGCGATAACTGTAGATACAAATTTGATTTGATTAAGTGATGCGTTGCTTTTTCCAGGCAACTCCGCCCTTTAATACCATAAAAGTCCAACCCTTAACTGTGCTTAATTTTCCAATGACCACTTGCAGTTCCAAATACCAATAATGACTTTGGGTGTTTTTGGAAAATGCTTATGATAATTGTTTTTGTGTTTCAGCCAGGAGACATGTAATGACAGTCTTAACTTCACCATGTGTCCGTTGTGTGACGCTGTCTGTGACTACTGGAATCTGAGTTCTGTGTGTTCGTTAACTCGAGCATCCTACCTGTTTGACAACGGAGCAACTACCCTTTTTGCGATCTTCATGTCTCTGTGGGGTACATATAACTGTCTACAATCCCTTACCTCCCTGATAAGTGTCCTTCACTGCATATTATGCTACTAGCAACCTGCTGGAAGCTTTGACAATAAGGACTTTTTAACATTCTTCATGAATATATGTATGATTTAATATGTGTATGTGTGTGTGTGTGCGTGTGCGTGTGCGTGTGCGTGTGCGTGTGCGCGTGTGTGCGCGTATGTGTGTGCGTATGTGTGTGCGTAGCTGCTTTTTTTCTGGAGCACTGGAAGAGGAGGCAGATGTGTCTGAAACACGCCTGGGATCTGATCAGCTTAGAGGACGAGGAGGTAGAGACACTAAAATGGACATGAACACACACACACAGACACACAGACACCACACAGACACCACACACACACACACACACACAGACACACACACACACAGACACATCACACACCCACATACACACTCCTACACCACACACACACACCCACATACACCACACACACACCCACATACACCACACACACACACACACACACACGCACACACACACACACACACAGAAACACACACACACCACACACATACACACACCACACACACACACACACACACACACTCACACTCATGATGTGTTAATATTACTATTTATGACCTAGCTCACACAGACCAGACTCTGACACACTGCCAGACAAAATGTTAAACGGGAGTTCTCACTTCAGGGTCAAATAAAGCACTTACAGTGAATATAAAAAGCCTACACCTCAGTTAAAATGCCAGGTTTTTGTGATGTTAAAGAATTAGACATAGAGAAATCATGTCAGAACTTTTTTCACCTTTAATGTGACCTGTAAAGTGAACAATTCAATTGAAAAGCAAACTGAAATCTTTGAGGGGGAATTTATTTTTATTAAAAACTCACAATAACCTGGTTGCAAAAGTGTGCACATCCTTAAACTAATATTATGTTGAAGCACCTTTTGATTTGGGTTGGAGTGTATTAGCATGGCATATCTTGACGTGGCAATATTTGCCCATAAATCGTTGCAAAAGCGCTCCAAATCAGTCAGAAGGACATCTCCTGTGCACAGCCCTCTATAGATCACCCCACACATGTTCAATTGGATTCAGGTCTGGGCTCTAACTGGGCCATTCCAAAACGTTAATCTTCTTCTTGTGAAGTCATGATTTGTGGATTTGGATGTGTGCTTTGAGTCATTGTCATGCTGAAAGGTGAACTTACCCATAATCTTTTAATTTTGTGCCAAAATTGCCTGGTGTTTGGAACGGTTCATAATTCCCTCCACCCTGACTTATGTCCTGGTTCCAGCTGAAGAAAAACAGCTCCAAAGCATGATGCTGCCACCTCCATTCTTCACTGTGGGTATGGTGTCCTTTGGGTGCTGTGTTGTTTTTGCACCAAACATACCTTTTGGAATCATGGCCAAAAAGTTAAAACTTTGTTTCATCAGTCCATAACATATTTTCCCACATGCTTTTGGGAGACTTGAGGTTTGTTTTTGTCAACTTCAGCCGGTCTTGGATGTTTTTCTTTGTAAGAAAAGGCTTCCATCTTGCCACCCTACTGTCACAAGTCCGGTGTGAGGACAGATTGGCAGAGGCAGAACGGTTGGTGTAGTGAGCCATTTTAATAGGGTTACAAAAGAAACAAACAAATTTACAAACTTAAAGCAGACTTAATGACTGTGTTGCAGAGCCTACGGCTGACAACCAAAATAAACCACACCCATGTGCTCAAAACAGTAAACTTAAATAGGTTCCCC
>JACXGJ010015618.1:0-13268 GCA_016801105.1 Esox niger | reverse complement strand
CTGCCGGCCCACTAACACCACTATTCTAAACTGCTGGCCCACTAACACAATTGTTTATTTTTACCGTTAATATATCTTTTCACCATTCCTTCACTAGAAATTCTTCCAGAACTGATTTAGAAAAACATACAAGAATTTCTCTGCTTGTGTAAAATAAGTAATTGTGTCTGAAATTATGTCGATGACAGGTACATTGCCAGTTTGTGTGAACTTCCCTGATTCTCCATGTTGCACACCGCCAACCACTGTCTGACTGTACATGAATTTGATCATCATGACATACTCTTAGTGCCTCCAAGACCTACGTCACTAACCTACACCATCTTCTCAGGAGAAATGCAAACGGTGAATGAAAAAAAACAACTGTAAATGACAAAAAAATACCCTGGCTTCATTCAGCACTGTTTGTAGTTAAGGGGCAACCCTATAACTATGGCGAAAGCTCGTCGGTGACGGTTAGTTTCGGAAATTCACTCTTTTTGGTTGTTAGCGCTCAGTTTAACCCCAGAGTGTGTGATGTTTTACCCCCTCTTGTCGTCCCCCCAACACACACTTTTTTCTTTTTCGTAGCGAAGGTGGATTAAGGCAGAGGGGCTTTTGTTTAGATAAAGCGAGGGATTAGGGAGAGATTTGCCCCCATAAAGTTGTGGGCTTGATGGGCCTTTTATCCCTCCGTGTCGCTGAAGCTGTGTTGCCTCTGGATTAGGACAATACAATGGGGCCTTGTACTGAGGGATCCGGGCCAGAAAAAGAGAGAGAGAGATAGAGAGTGAGAGAGAGGTTGAGAAGGGAGAGAAAAAAAGAGATGGTGAGAGAAAGAGAAACGGGGTGAGAGGGAGAAAGAGGGGAGAGTGTGTTTTTTTAAAAGGTACAAATAAAAAGAACAGAGGGTAGCAAAAGGGGTATAGGAAAGGATAGAGAGAGAGGAGGAATAGAACAGGGGAGGGGGAAAAGAGAGAAAGGGATTGAGAATTGTACAGTTTCTGGGGGGAACTGACAGGTTGAAAACTTTCAGCGGGTGGCTTTGCTGCGGAGATCCTGAGATCTTGTCGTGAATAAAAGGATTTCAGGAGGATTCGAATATGTTTTGTTGACAATAAACCGAATAGTGGCGCTGTCCCTTTAAAGCAGGTATAATTTGGAAAAAGAAGGGAGTTAGGGGTTTAAAGATGAAGGTGCTGCTGATAACGTGTCTAGGAGATGGCTTCTGGCAAATTGCTTTGTTACTCTTGTCAAAAAAGGTCTCCTGGAAGCAGTCGATTTTAAACTACACATCAAAATGATTAATTGCACTGGGATGAACAGATGCTGAAATACCCTTGAATGGAGGTGCCGAGGCTATAACTGGTTGGATTGAAGATCTAATGTATTCATGAAGTTGCAAAAACATCATTAGGACTATTAATTAGCTATTAGTGAAAAGTCTTCGCTGGCTGTAATCAATGTTTCTCTCTTTTGCTTTTCATTCCCAAATCTAAAAAGCAGACCACAATTTAAATTCGGCAGTCATCTACCGAATGTTCTACACACCTTATCATTCACTTTTTTATTGCCATCATTACCTAAATGAATGCTTTCAGTTGGCAAAACGGTTATGTTATTATTACACTTCAAATGGAGATCAATGAAGAAGCCAATTCGTCTTAATACCATTAGACGAATAGTCCTGAAGGAAAATCACATCAAAATACTGCGCATGATGTAAAGGAAAAAATAAATTATAGACCCAAGAGGCTAAAATAACCATGACAAACAGCGAAAAAACAGGACAAATCTTGGAATAGCTCTAGTCCCAGGACCGTGGGGTTATAAATCGGAGAGGTGAGGACACTTGGCAGGGCTCGAGAGGTATTCTTAATGGGAAGCTCTTGTGACACTCAGGCGTTTAAACCTTTCAGATGCGCTGGGCAGTAGTCTCGCTAAACCCAGCGCAAAGCAGCTTTGGAGAAGAGGCGCTGAGAAGAACTCTTTCTCGCTTTAATTGCTTTAGAAACGGTCCTCACAAAGAGACATTGCCCAGATTTACCTCCCGTTTAAGTTCTTATTTCCATTGGTTCACAAGTTAATCCTCTTTCATTCTCAGACCTCAAGAAGAGGCCGAGTGATAGACGAAGGCAACAGAAACTGGACAGCGACACGAGTTTGGTAGCGGGTCAGAGAAACATTAACCTGCAGCAAAACTGTTTGCGGTTGAAATTACAATCCCATAAACTGAATGGTCTCAAGGCCAGTAGGCCTATATATATACAAATCACACATTTGATAAACAAACATTAATATATTGCATCAAATATAAATATAGCCTAATTATTTTGTGGTAATAGGATTATATTCTGAAGTTGGAAGTTACATTTCAATCACGATAATTCAGCCATGTAGTCTACAAAAAATTCCGGTGACAAAATGAATGGCTCTAAACAAGACGACGTATGTCTGCAGAGAAAAAAACGGTTTGACAAACGTACTCACAGACCGTAGCATCTACGAAAACGAGTAACTTATAGTCAACTTATGCCGGACACTATGTAGTCCTATGTCATTCTAAAGCCTAAAGATAAAATGAGAAAATATAAAAATGTGAACCCCTTTTTCATGGAAAATCGCAGACCTTTTTACTGCACAGAAGTGCTCCACATTGGTGTCTGCATATTAAACATTCCTATAGAAAAACAAACAAAAAAGACAAGGACTTACACAACCTTTTATTGAATGTACTTTTTCATAGTTCGGATAATGACAGCGGTGCCTTCGAATATCGAAATATTCACTTCATCACATTGTTTACAGTGTAATCCGTGCGTAATACGTGGGTAATTTCAACACGTCGTGTGGTGGGCCTACCTGGAAAACGCCACCTCTATCAGTCACACTAACACACACGCAAGCACGAACGCAAAGGGGGGCATATGTGATTTAAAGGGGTAAAACGCAATACTTTCCATTCCACGGATCTTTTGTCTGCAATTCAAATTTCCGTGGATGAGAAACATGGTCAGAGATAAAACTCCGGCTGGGATTTCACCCTGGCCCTCTTTCCTGAAGAATATTTAACAAAATATGCAAGCTTTACATTAAAAGACTACTTTGTGCTGCCCTTAATTCCCACCTAAACGGTTTTGCTCCGGGAGAGAAAAAATCTTCTACAAACCCTTCAAGAAGAGAAGGGCATTATTGTTTTAATCCTCTTACCCCCAGTCATTTTAAGACAGGGGTTTTTGGAGGCTGAGATGGCGTCTTGTCTTCCCTAACCTAGCCCAAATCCTTCAAGGCCGGGAGAGATTCTAAAGGCGCTAGCCTGGCATCTATTACGGCATCTATGCATCTATTGGCATGAGCAAAGCCGAAAAGCAAATAAAAAAAACAACGTATGCCGTATTGGGTTGCAGAAACTTGCAGCCATGCACATCACTAATGTCACAGCATTTGAAGTAATATTCATTTCGTGTGTTTAAAAAAATAAGCAAAGTCTTACGAAACATATAAGAAATACGTTACAGACAGACTACTGAAAAATACATGATTTCAGACAGGAAATATTGTTTCTCACCAGTCACAGAAAGAAAAAGTTTTAAGCAACTAAATTAACGTTAAAACAGCCGCCCTCGTTTACTTATAAATCAATTAAATATTTTTGTCTTCTTATAAAATAATCCTAAGTAGGTACTAGAAAATAAGTATCCATCCTTTTTAATTTAAATGCCCAGGCAATTTCACATTTTTGTTTAATTATTATATCCCAATTAGAAGTAAATCAATAAAAACAAATTGCGTAAATATCCCTCAAAGACAAGGAAAACAGAAAATAGAATATTCCTGATAGATTAGCTGCAAATTTAGTTAGGCTTTTTTTAACACTTGTTTTCCAGAATTAAATAGAATGTATACTCTTCTAAATCCATACATTGATCTTCTAGGCTAATGTTTATCAATTCAAACATAAAAGACAAACAAATACATGTTGACTGCATATGGAAATCTGCAGTAATTCTAAAGTTGATGCATTAGAATAGGGTCATTGGCCAAACGTCTGCTACTGCTCGGAGAGAAAGAGCCTCTTTATTTGATTGACAGCTTCAAGGACCACTAGAAAGCTTACATGACCTCACAGAGCCCTCTTTAAAATCCCTCTTCAGCGTGTAGCCCAGTAGATGGTAGCTTCCTATATCAAGCGCCAGACGCAGGATTCAGACACGCGGAAATAACAGAGCTCGCGTTACAGACAAGACAGAACCGTGGACTTGCAATTGTTCGTTCCAAATCTCAAGAAGAGCCCGAGGAAGGTGGACATAATAAACAAGGAGCCATACCCGTAATACAAGTACCAAATAACGTGAGAATCGGGATACACTTTCAAGCATCACAAAGACGACTCGACTGTTCGAGTGCGGCGAGAGGTAAGAACTTTTTGTGAATATCTAGAATGGGACGGTCAGACTTTAAACAAAGTGTTTATAAAAATAATATAATTATTTGTGGTTTGGAAGTAGCCAACTAATTGTGCAAATTTCGAGCATGTGTTTATAGAGAAATTATACATTTGTTCAGATGCAGGGCAAAAGTTAACATATGGAATAAAGTAAGCATATTGCATGCGTGTAGATTCAAGTATTTTTTATTCAAATGTGATGCAGAAAACTATTATAAAAATAACGATTCACTACTTTTCACAATCGCAAACAGTGGGTCAAGGGTTTAATTCATACACGATGTTGTGGTGACCGGAGTATAATAATTTATAAAAAGGAACGTGTATATTGCAAATTGACCTAAACTTAGCTTAGTAACATTGTATTTTGACTCCTGCTCAAAAATATGAGGTAATGCAACAATGAATATTAGATCTTGTCAATGTCTTCAGAAAAAAATATTTGTACATGAACACTTAAGCGATATCCAACTGATCATTATGTAGCAATAATCTAATGAACGCATAAGGAGTTCATGGACTTAATAGCATAACCGTTACATTTTCTCAACATTTAGTTTCCCATTGAGAATTCTTAACATTCAAATTTGATTTTCCAACTTCAGTTCTGTAGGTTCCAATCGAATAGGCCAATGCAACTGTGTCAACATGAAATTACAATTATAATTTAAATAGCAAATTGACGAGCCGGTAATAGTGTCAGGCCTAGGGGTTTAGGCGACGCTGTTAACCCGTGTTGCCCCCCTCCTACTCACGTAAAATTCGCCAATCAAACACTTGTCTCCGGGCCTTTGACAGTGTGTGAAATACCAAATATGACTGACATGCAAAGGGCCGAATGTCGCCTGCCCTGCACGTGTCAGGCCCGAGGGTTTTTAGCAATACACGGTTTCCTAATTTAGTCAGATCAAAGAGTTGCAGTGTATACATGCCAATTTACATAATTACTTTAATAATCGAAGCATCGTGCAGTGTTTCCTGGGGTACCAAAACACTTGGCCCGGAGCAAAGATCTGCATATGAATAAGCAACAATGCCAGCTAGATAGAATAAGCAGGCATGTGTGATAATATGGCACATCACTACAGTACAATTTCAATGATCAATATAAATTATTAGGCGAAGAATGGACTTAGACTACATATCAGTTATTTTCTCTCCGCACACTAACGCGGGCTTGCACGCAGGCACACAAGCACGCGCTCGCACGCACACAGAGTTGAAACTCACTGTATGGCCGTCGGTGTCAGCGTTGATGATAAATGGAAGGCCTCGCAGTCGAAACCTATTTGCACTTCCATTAGACGGGAAGCCAAATGGGGATCAACATGCATATTTTACCTACGAAGAAGCCATACATCTCAGCCAAAACGTTACCCCGGGGCGATGGGATAAGAGGCCGCGAGAGAGGGGAGGCGAAAAAAGCGGGCCTCATTCAACTAAAATACTTGGGGGAGCAAAGTAAATGTTTAGCGAAGCACCTTCTGTCCAGGCGAATTAAACTATTCCCTCTTGTCCTGTGATCACATTCATCAGGCACTGCAGAATGTAATAGGTTGGGAATGGGCACTGCGGGCGTCATTCACACATTCACACAGTTGCCATGCATGCTAACACAGATGGCTACGAAATGGATGTCATATTCACGGTGCTAGGAAAAACTGATATTATTATTATTAGTTGCAGTGAACACTTTAACGACATCAGGGTGCCGTTAAAGCAAACCGAAGTTTCATTGTCTGATTTAATAGTAGGAGTAAAACAAATGTTTTGTCCCAATAGAAATCCCTATTCGAACTTAGAATGTCTTTTTTTAAAGAATGTGGTAATTTCACAAATATCGACATTAGGCAATGTTTTATATAATTACACGATTACATAAAGATTACATAAAATAATAATGTTAAATAATATTAAATAATAGTAAAACTTAAAATGACTGTAAACGGTACGCTTCGAGTGAAAACGATACAATAATCAATTTCTTACCCCAACATTGCAGTACGCATAATCATTATCATGCCATTTAAATACATTATCTGAAAGGGATACCGGCAAGCATATTTGCAATTACAGTTAATATTCAATTAAAAACATCAAATGGATCCCTATCACAGAATGCATTTAGTGATCACTGTTTTTAGAATTTAATTGCGGTTAGGGGCCTACGTAAAATTCGTGACTGGATTTTACTTGAGCAATAAGCCTCTTTAGCCTTGGGCA
Source organism: Esox niger (assembly GCA_016801105.1). Classification (NCBI taxonomy): domain Eukaryota; kingdom Metazoa; phylum Chordata; class Actinopteri; order Esociformes; family Esocidae; genus Esox; species Esox niger. Next base: position 6,619 of record JACXGJ010015618.1, on the reverse strand, counting down.
AGACTTGAGGCAGTTCATTCTGTTGTATAATATCCTTACAATGTCAGATGAATGAAATTACTCAAATAAATAGGAGCCCCCATGCACTCTTTTATCAGGCTTATCTTTACTGTCAATGAGCAATTGATCACCATGACATTTCCGGGTAAAAATATTACGAATTACGCACAGACATGTGAATACGCATTTGTTAACTTAAATTTAAAAAGTTAGATACAAATAATATTTCGCTCCAGTGAAAAATTGCCAATGAAAAAGGCTTAAAAGAGCACAGGCAATAAAAAATAGTGAATAAAATAGGTATAGGCGTATCCCAGACCTATCATGTAAAAATGGTACTTGGTAAGGCAATTGAAGACTTTAGTAACACTCTCGCTTCCAAGTCCCTAGATACTTGACATATTTGGGAAGATTTATATATTTTATTGGGCCTTTCTGTAATAGTCATAACTGGTCGAGTCTCCAAGATATCCCACGACCTCGATACTAATACATATCTAATCGTTTCCTGAAGCGTTTCATCCAAGAAAATCAGTGAAGGCCCAATACAAAAATGAAGAATGACAATAGGCTACATATTTGCAGTCGGAATCCTGGGCTTTGATTTGGTGTGCATGTAAGTTATTCTGTCCAATAAACGCAAGGCTATAAATTATGTAGTTTAATTGTAGCCAAATATTTGATTGTAGCTAAATATAAAGCAATATTCCACAACATATAGTAGAAATGGCTGAAAATTTATAAACGAACAAAGGAGAATATTCTGTAAGCTTATCTAAAGCAACCGTATATTGACAGAAGGTATTTCTATAGCCTATCATAACTGTTCAATTTAATCCTCAGATTTAAGGCGGCCATCCCGGTCCGGAACGAATCTTCTTATTTCATTTCCAAAGCATTTCATCAACGCAATTATCAAAGCAGCGCTTTGAAATTGGATTTGCGCTTTTGCTGCGATCACAGGGATATTAAGTGATTCAATTAATTCATGAGGCAACCGTTATGCTTCATTAAGTAAACGAGTGATAATTACCCCAATTTAAATATTTTTGTATAATTAATGGCTTGAACCAAGCAATAATTTGATGTTAATGAATATCGTTTTTGTCAGTCAAGATATAAAAATTGCCCCCAGAGTCATAATGACTTAAACCCTTGACAAAAAGAACACGCGCCGGTATCCGATTCAAATAATCACCAAGTGGAATTACGCCTACGTAAAAGGAGATACCTACATGATGATTGGGCCACTATTAAAAGCAGCTGACAACAATAATGAAATGTAACCATTGTGTCACACTGGAGCCAACACTTCCATCCGGGCAAGAATGGTTCACCAACAATTAGGCCGGCAAATAAACACGATATTATTTATTTTATTATATAAATAAAAAATGTAGGATTCCTATAGGCCTTAAACAAATGAGGCCATATGTAACCGTCAGATCATTAAGCCAACAGTGGATTTTAACTGTTCATTTGCGCATCCAAAAATCTAATTTTTACACACCAGAAATAGCCTACCGCAAAACTAACAGCCCCGAGGTCCCCGTAGAGATAGTTGAAAACAGGCAAATACTAATATGATATATGTTGTGTTACCACAGGTTGTGTCCGTCATGCAGCACTATGGAGTAAACGGCTACTCTCTCCACGCGATGAATTCCCTGAGCGCTATGTACAATCTGCACCAGCAGGCCGCGCAGCAAGCTCAGCACGCGCCGGACTACCGACCTTCAGTGCACGCGCTCACACTCGCGGAGAGACTGGCTGGTAATTAAGTCCAACAAATAAACAAACTTTCAAACTTTTGCCCCCATTTAATATATTAACCCATCCAGGACCTTCTCTATCCCCTTACCAAATTAATTAAACTTGCCGTGTTTCTTCTCTTCCAACGGCTGCACATTTCAAGACATCATCCTTGAGGCTCGCTACGGGTCCCAGCATCGCAAACAGCGCCGGAGTCGCACCGCGTTCACCGCGCAGCAGCTTGAGGCCCTGGAGAAGACCTTCCAGAAGACCCACTATCCTGACGTGGTGATGCGAGAGCGTCTGGCCATGTGCACTAACCTCCCCGAGGCCCGCGTGCAGGTATGGAATGGAACGCTAAATTATTTATAATCAGAATACTGGGTACCAAACTGTTATACACATTATATTGATACAATGTATCTTTGGGAAAAAACGCATATATACACTTTTTATTACAGAAAAATGAAAGTCATTTATTTGCAATCCTTTGATTTTCACAAGTTCCCAAAAGTACACCCAAGCAAACACATCCACAGCAATATGTGCTTTTGTCTTAAGCGACTTGGGCCTGCTTCAGTGTCAAACCTTTTCAACAGGTGTGGTTCAAGAACCGACGCGCCAAGTTCCGCAAGAAGCAGCGCAGCCTGCAGAAAGAGCAGCTCCAGAAACAAAAGGAGGCCAATGGAGAAGGAGGTGACAAGGAGGACACACCCACCACCATTATTCCAGAGAACCAGCTAGCCCCGTCATCTTCCTCCTGCTCCTCGTCTTTGGATGTTGAGGGTCCGCCCCGTCCATTGGCATCAGAAGTTAGCATTGAGTTGAATGTGACCTCGGCAGAGCAATCAGGTAGTGAGTCTGCCACTGAGGACAACACAACCGATAAAGAGGAGGAGTCTAACCCACAGAGGGAGGAGCTTAAGAGGGAGAGGGTGATGACGCCTGGCAATGTCTCTCCACCCTGCAAACGACTCAGCCCCAAATCTGGTAAAGACATGGCCTTAGGCCTGCACGTTTACACATTCAACATAACTTGATGGGGTGGGAATTAGGAAAGAGTCACTCATTTGAAGCAACCTTTACAATCCAGTTAAATAACAGTAAACACATGAAATCCACAACATCAGCCAAACTGTCAGTTCTCCCAGTTCTTTGTCAGGTCTCTAGTCCCCCACCACAGAAACGTCAAGGTCTTGACTGTAATCTGTTTTTTCCCACTTGTCCTAGAATCCCCGATGGTCTCCCCGTCTGTGACGCCCTCCTCCAGTGGCGTTGGCGCCGGCATCTCCCAGAGCCACTCCTATTCCTCCTCCCCGCTTAGCCTCTTCCGGCTGCAGGAGCAGTTCCGCCAGCACATGGCCGCCACTAACAACATGGTGCATTACCCTTCGTTTGACATGGGCACCCCTTCCTCCCTGCCCTACCTGGGGATGAATGTCAACATGCCGCCGGCTCCGCTGGGCTCTCTGCCCTGCCAGTCCTACTACCAGTCGCTGTCCCACCACGCGGCCCAGCAGGTGTGGAACAGTCCCCTGCTCCAGGCCTCCGCGGGCCTGCCCAGCCACAACAGCAAGACCACCAGCATCGAGAACCTCAGGATGCGGGCCAAGCAGCATGCAGCCTCCCTGGGACTGGACACGCTGCCTAACTAAGCCCCGGGATCTGAATGTGGCCTATCCTGGAGATCGATACGACTTCCCAGCTTTTCAATGTCTGTGACTTCCATAGCCCAATAGGAAACATACCAGGCGGTTTTGGGACATCGGCTGCCAGAGTTAAACCATTTGTTACTTTTAATATAAGCTCGCTATAGAGGGAGTTCTCTCATGTTTCCTGCTTTCTCAGTTGGGATCAAAACACACACAAAAAAATGATAAAGGAGAATAGATACTTCACCACCACCACCAGTTCAGGTTGTCCTTGCAGAGGGAAACTGACTCTACCATAGCATTTACCTGGCTAGTGTTGAAATAAGTGAAAAACACTGCAACATAATGTTTACAGATAAATGCTGAATCGAGGCACTTCTAGGGGAATCAAAGGAGATTTCTCTATGGGAGAAATGTGTTTGTGCCAGCAGTAGTGCCACAACTGCTTGTACCATGGGACTATTAGGAAATCAATTAGGTCATATATGTACATAGCAGATTCTAAAAACGCAAGCACATACATAAATATAAACTCAGGCCATGTTTTTCCTCAATGCTTAATTAGAAGTGACTGATTTACCCGTTTAATGGCCAGTATTAAACCACTTTGTACAGAGACTGGCTTGGTAATGAGAAAATGATTTCAGTAGACTAAATTGCGCAAAGCTTTTAATTACATTTTGCCCTAGGCAGAGGGGAGTGGAGCTTATGCAATTAAGATATCTCTTATATTCAGAGCTCTGGAAAAAAAATCTACAAATGCAGGCAAACGACAGTCACGACCCCATATGCCATACTGTACGACCAGGATGAAAGAAAAATAAAAGTAGAGAGACCTGGATAAATTAACCTCATGTCCATACCTCTTTCTCCATCTACCCCTTCTGATGTAACTTGGCAACAGCATCCCAACACCACTCCATAGGGGGTCTTTGGGAGTAGCAGAACTTCCTGAGTCCCAGAAGTGACACTTTAAGCACTTGGAGGTGTGGCAAGCTTATCAATTACTTTTCAATTTTCCATCCATGATTCTCTGTGCCAGGATCCCATCAAGTCCATCAACTCTGATAATGTAAATTATTTTAATATGTAAATTATGAAGAAATAGAAGTCTATCTATTAATGTTTATTGTTAAGGAAAATGCTACGGTTGTCATATGTTGTAAATTGATCATAAACTGCCCAAGTTGGCAATTCCTTGTCAGTTGTAAGATTGTATTCAATGGGGTCATGCCATTCCTTTCCCATGTTCTCACCGGATATGAAGCTATACTGTCTGGTTATCCACTGACCTTTCTCCAGAGGATTTCCATTGTGGCTGTGCTCTTAAAAGTTCTACTGTGTCTCTCCAGCTGTCTCTGTCATACTAATTGGTCCAGTTGTAGATTTTAAATGGTGGAGAGTGTGATCAGGAGAGCATAAACCATTTTTCTTTTTCTGTTAACAATGTAGGTTTTAACAGTGATGTTGTAAAATAAATCCCAAAAATAAAGCAACGCTTGGAGATCTTTATACACAATACTTTCTTCTCTGTGTTTTTGTTCTCCTACGGCAAAGCAACTAATTACTTACAGGTTGAGTTTTAGTAGGAACACAATAGGTTACTAGTACAACAGTGAATTTGCAATTAAGGCTAACATTTCAAATTCAAGTCAATATATTAATAATAACATTGACTTACAGTTTCATGTGGAGTCCTGCATGGGTCACTAGTTCGGCGCAGCATCCGAACTGCGTTGGCCAGGCCCGGCTCTACGAGGGGACAAAGAGGGCAGGGCCTCACAAATAGAATTGGTGCCCGCCCCCTCCACTTTTGTTTACCCATAAGTACTGAAAATGGTATATGAATTAGATATGCCCCCTCAGGCATTACATCCTGGAGCCAGGCCTGGCGTTTGCTACATCTGTTCCGAAGAATGACACGGAAACCGACAGAAGTAGGCAACAGTTGTTTGGCTAAGCAAACCACACACATGGATGTAGATCGGAAATGTAGATCGGAAAGCCAATCCGTTACCCGGACTGGAAAAATATATATTTTTGGGGGTCTGTCTCTTTGAACCATCCAACTTAACAATACCTGTTCAAGCAATCAAATACCACACGTCTAACTGCTTCCAGTTTTGTCAACTGTCCATCCAAGATCAATCTGGTTGTAGTTCTTATCAACAAAACCCCCAAAACAATTAAAAAGGAGGGGTTTTGCTGGGACAGATGATAACATTTTATTTTTCCCGTTCCAGTAATGTTGAGAACATTTTTCGTGTTTAATAAAGAGTTTGCAAAAGAAGCGTTGCTCGTAAGGCTTTAGGCCGGGCAACAAGAGAAAATTCTCACGTGGGGCGAAGGAAAACAGTCCCCTTTATTTCCTCACTGCGTCGCAGCTAATCACCTGTCTAACCTATGATAGGAATTAAGTTTCCTTCACAAAATACATTGCGACTCGTGGGATGAAATATTCGTAGTTTCCCACTGGCTAAGGGAGTTATTAGCAGTTTACACGCGGGCCACCGACCTGATGCAGGACTGTAGTTTCAGGTAACCGTTAACATCAGAATTATGAGCATACTTTTCCAGTGGCGCCTCAGAGGACAGTGTACAGGAATTTGGTTCAAAATTAATTGCAAATACAAATCAGAAAGTAACCGCTTTTGTCAACATTTGGGCAGCAATCACAGCAAACATTTATTTTGGATAAGTCTTTGCAAGTTTTGTAGAAACAGCAATGAATGGCTCATCCTTGGGAAAATACCTCATGCTCAATGAAGTTGGATGGATCCTTTGGTGAACAGACATTTTCAGTTCTTTCCACACAGGCCTATATTCAATTGGTTTGATAGTTCTTTGGCTGTGCCACACCAGGACATTAACCTTTTTGTTTTCAAGCCACTCCAGTGTGGCTTTGTCTGTGTGTTTCGGGTCATTGTCCTGCTAAAACAGTGCCACGTCAGTCATGCAGACTTCAGCAGGATGTCTTCCAGGATTTCTTTGTACTTTTCTGCATAAACGTGGAGGAAGGCTACAGGAGGAGACAGGACAGTGTGGAGGGAGGCTACAGGAGGAGACAGGACAGTGTGGAGGGAGGCTACAGGAGGAGACAGGACAGTGTGGAGGGAGGCTACAGGAGGAGACAGGACAGTGTGGAGGGAGGCTACAGGAGGAGACAGGACAGTGTGGAGGGAGGCTACAGGAGGAGACAGGACAGTGTGGAGGGA
>JACXGJ010015617.1:0-13267 GCA_016801105.1 Esox niger | reverse complement strand
TTATTAAGACTTATGACAACCCTTCCATGTTTCAGACACATTATTAAGACTTATGACAACCCTTCCATGTTTCAGACACATTATTAAAACTTATGACAACGCTTCCATGTTTCAGACACATTATTAAGACTTATGACAACCCTTCCATGTTTCAGACACATTATTAAGACTTATGACAACCCTTCCATGTTTCAGACACATTATTAAGACTTATGACAAGCCTTCCATGTTTCTGTCAGCGCATGAGTCCCCTCCTATACTCACAGTTTCAGACAGGGATTAGACAGGCCCAACCCAGGCATTAGACTGGCCCAGATCTGGCCCAACCGAGGCTCACTCACTCATTCAGAACCCAGGAAGCCCCATTACAGTTCTCAGATGATGTATTGACATAGCACATGTTTGTACAGTAAACATGCACACACCCACACACCCACACAGACACACAGACACACAGACACAGACACCTTCCTGTGTGTTTAGTGCTCAATTCCTTGGGACACAAGGCAGCCATATCTCACCCCTGCTTCCCTCTTCTATTTTCTCTCTTATTTGCCCTAACCCTAACCCTTTTAAGAGTCAGGTCTGATCTATGATGGTCTGGGGAAGGGGGGGGGGGTATACTACAGTATAACATGCTGATCTTGTAGAGTTCTGTTGACAATGATTTGCAAAATCTATTGAGAGCAATTCTAAAACCAGATTATTCTAAACAATGTCACTTTGGATTCATATGGACAGAGGATAATAAAAGCACACAGAATCGTTTTTTTCTTTCGTTACATTGTAGTATTTTTGCTTGTTCATTGTTAATCTAATTTTACGTCTGTTCTATTCCTCTGCGTCCTGTGTGAGGGAAAACCCGACTTTCGATTGATAAACTGCGCGTTCGAACTCACTCCAGTTATTTTTTTAATAAAGGAAATAGGAGCACACACTATGTATTCGACTATTTAATTCTACCGACACCAATACCATGGGTCCTGTAAATGAGAAACAAGGTAAGCCTAGCCTATAATTTAATACGTGCTAAGTAAATATTGCATTAAAAACATTTTGATAGGTTCAGTTCAGTACTAATATATAAAGTGAAAGTCTAAAATAAAAGTACTTTTTTACAGGCGATAACATTTCTGTTAAAAAACACCCATCAGCATGTTTAGTGGTTCATTTTTTTTATTAATTAGCCAATTGTGAACACTACACCTCTGTCTAGACAGCCAAAATGGTCAGATCAAAGAACCGTCGTCGAATCCGTTTCTAGTAAGATTGGAAATTCGCCTTTTGCTGCATTGCACCTGTCCAAACAAACGCCACTAACTTTACATGCGGATATAGGTTAGTTGAGACCTGACGTGAACTGAAACGTTTATTTTTATAATTACTTTATTGAATGATTAGTCCATCATAAAAAATAAATGTAGTGATGCAGCAACAGTACTAAATAAATGAATATAGCGAAATTGGTTAAAATAGCCGATATCCTGAGTTTTAACGATTATGATCATGTTAATCGCGTTGGGAATGCTTCCTTGTCTTAGTCGGTGTTAGATTCTAGTCGGGAATCCCCCTTTTTCAGAATTATCACGGGACATTCACCGCAGTGCATGTTTCACGCAATATGACAATAGAAAAATGAAACCGTTTCTCTATAGATTGTAAAAGAAAACACAGCTTACCTGAAACAGCACGCCAGCAAGTGGTGGTTTGGTTTGTCGTGAGAGTAGCTGACAATGGGCGAGCCTGTTCGCATTAAGTCTGAATCCAGGCGCGCCTCTATGGCATTTGATCACAGCTGTGGTGTCTACCGCCGGCTCCGCACAGCTCGCGTGTGTAGTTGGGGGCGTGGTAGCGATGGGGTTTTACGGTCCGTCAACGAAACCAATTTATTTCAACAGTGGCAATGTGCCATGATATTGAATATAGCCAGTGAATTTTCTATTGACTCCAGTGGCTATTCAGATGCCCTTATGCGTTATTTCTCTTTCAAATCAAAGGGTCTTTATTGGCATGACAAAAATATGTTAACAAAAAAAACAACGAACAAACGAATAAAAAAGTTAAAATGACATTAAAAGTAGACGCACACTTTCTAGAGAACATTTACAAAATAACATTGTCACCATTTTAACATTTGCATGATAGGTTGTGGCATTGAATAGGGTAGGGTGAACATATATTACATGATAGGTTGTGGCATTGAAGAGAGTAGGATGAACATATTTTACATGATAGGTTGTGGCATTGAAGAGGGTAGGATGAACATATATTACATGATAGGTTGTAGCATTGAAGAGGGTAGGATGAACATATATTACATGATAGGTTGTAGCATTGAAGAGGATAGGATGAACATATATTACATGATAGATTGTAGCATTGAAGATGTAGGATGAACATATATCATATTACATGATATGTTGTAGCATTGAAGAGGGTAGGATGTACATATATTACATGATAGGTTGTAGCATTGAAAAGGGTAGGATGAACATATATTACATGATAGGTTGTGGCATTGAAGAGGGTAGGATGAACACATATTACATGATAGGTTGTAGCATTGAAGAGGGTAGGATGAACATATATTACATGATAGATTGTAGCATTGAAGAGGGTAGGATGAACATATATTACATGATAGGTTGAAGCATTGAAGAGGTAGGATGAACATATATCATATTACATGATAGGTTGTAGCATTGAAGATGGTAGGATGAACATATATCATATTACATGATAGGTTGTAGCATTGAAGAGGGTAGGATGGACATAGATTACATGATAGGTTGAGCCATTGAAGAGGGTAGGATGAACATATATTACATGATAGGTTGTAGCATTGAAGAGGTAGGATGAACATATATCATATTACATGATAGGTTATAGCATTGAAGAGAGTAGGATGAACATATATTACATGATAGGTTGTAGCATTGAAGAGGGTAGGATAAACATGTATTACATGATAGGTTGTAGCATTGAAGAGGATAGGATGAACATATATTACATGATAGATTGTAGCATTGAAGATGTAGGATGAACATATATCATATTACATGATAGGTTGTAGCATTGAAGAGGGTAGGATGAACATATATTACATGATAGGTTGTAGCATTGAAGAGGATAGGATGAACATATATTACATGATAGATTGTAGCATTGAAGATGTAGGATGAACATATATCATATTACATGATAGGTTGTAGCATTGAAAAGGGTAGGATGAACATATATTACATGATAGGTTGTAGCATTGAAGAGGGTAGGATGAACATATATTACATGATAGGTTGTGGCATTGAAGAGGGTAGGATGAACATATATTACATGATAGGTTGTAGCATTGAAGAGGGTAGGATGAACATATATTACATGATAGATTGTAGCATTGAAGAGGGTAGGATGAACATATATTACATGATAGGTTGTGGCATTGAAGAAGTAGGAAGAACATATATCATATTACAAAAAAAGGGCTTTATAAAATACATTTGATTGATTGCAAGCAAGTTTATTTATATGGCACAATTCAGACATAGAAGCAATTCAATGAGCTTTACAGTGAAAATAAAAAGACAAAATGCAATGTAATTAAAACATTTACACAGAGGTTATTCCTCTGATAGCAGTGGAGTTCTTCCACTTACTTTCACTAATACATCTCACCCCCAGATGGCAGTACATTATACTGCTTCTACTTTAAATAGTCGTGTGTCTTGCCTCCCCACGTCGCTGCCTTTTTTGATTATCAACTACAGACCGGCATTCCAAGTGTTTTCGGCGAGCCGGCTCTTGTAGCTCATTTGGCTCCCGAATGGCTTTATGTAAAAAATGTTAAAATAATAACTCCAGAACAATAAAAAATTGTTATTCATCTCAAACGTGAATGCTTAGAAGTAGACTAATTATGATAGTGCGTGAAATGCACTTTCAAATAGGTAATATCTTATCTGCCCTAATTATTATAACGCCGGCTATTTTTATTACTAAAGTACTTAACTGGAAAAAAAAAAGCTTTAAACAAAAATATGTGCTCATCTCAGTATTTATTGTTTCTGCAGTGTGGATATGCCATGCGTAGTTCATAATTTTGTAATTTATTTTCAAGGTATCGTTGTTTGAGCGAAGAAATATAGGAAATCAAGGAGCCAAATGTTGGGCTACTTTTACCAGAGCGATTCGGCTCCCTACGTTCAACAAAAAGAGTCGTTCAAATCGAGCGGTTCGTTTGGGAACGAGCCATCACTATCATTTAAATGTCCGGTTTGAGCAATCGCACTAGCATTGTAAGCTAAACAGGAATTACACCATTCAGTGAAACGCGTGCAAAATAAGAGACATTTTTATTTAAAGCAATGGAGGAATACAATTCCGAAGAGGTAGAGTGTGCATATATATTATCGTCGATTTAACAATGATATCCGTGGGCCGAATTAGCTTGTTGGCTAACGCCATGCTCCTCGTTTAACGTTAGTAAGCCAACACGTTAGGAAACACATCATGGATGGTGCTACTTTTAAATATTCTCGAGCTAGTAAGACTATTTATGTAGGGAAGTGCATAAGACAACATTTAAGACCTTGACATACCAATTTCATACTTCAGGCGAAATTAGACTAGCACCTCTACTGTAACTGGGTGTGGTCAAATTAACTGTACTGGGCAAGTCTGGAGGATCGCGTGAGTCTGTCAATCCGGGGTTAGTTGCGTATGTTTAAAAAAAAAAGATTAACACAGTCAACGTGATTGGTTGGCTCTTACTGTGTCTAGTAACAAAACGTCTGTTGTCAGATATAATGCAAGAAATGTATGTGGCTCATCAATCAATAAGGTCAATTTTTTTGTTATCAGTCTAGTACACCATAGCACCTGTCTTTAACGTTTCCCAGCACATGCTGTTGAAGTTGCCAGGTGAGGTATATGTGCTGTTGTTGCCAGGTGAGGTATACGTGCTGTTGAAGTTGCCAGGTGAGGTATACGTGCTGTTGAAGTTGCCAGGTGAGGTATACGTGCTGTTGAAGTTGCCAGGTGAGGTATACGTGCTGTTGACGTTGCCAGGTGAGGTATACGTGCTGTTGAAGTTGCCAGGTGAGGTATACATGCTGTTGAAGTTGCCAGGTGAGGTATACATGCTGTTGAAGTTGCCAGGTGAGGTATACATGCTGTTGAAGTTGCCAGGGGAGGTATACGTGCAACATTAAAATCTACCATAGATCTCACTGCACATCAGTGCACTAATAGGTTGTAATGTCCGACTTAACATGCCAGTTATTCTGAAGATCATATGAACGGCTAATTATCGGTTGTTGTTACAGCAGCCCTTTCTTTCCGGAAGACTTTGATATACAGCCTTGACAGCTTCAGTGTTTTTACTGCCTTCGGATCTCATACAGTCAGATGTCTAACTGTGGGCTACGCTAGTTTGTTCAGGGACCAGTCAGGGAAATATAAGTCAGCTTCAGTTAATCTTTGATTCCATTACACGTATGTGAATGAAGGCCAAACACTGAAGGATACATGCTTTTGTGTTGCATTATGTCACAACTGTAACATAACTAAGGAATCCCCTCTTGTTTCTCTGATTTTTGTTTTATATATAGGTGTCTTTCAACACAGATGAAGCCAGTGTCACTGTTAAAGAGGTAATCAGGATCTTAAAAACATTTCTCAAGTTTGTCAACACATTATTTTTGGCTGGTTAAACTGATTATCATACCTGCTTAACTGTTCTCTCCCTTCTTGATGGTCTGCGTGGCAGTGCATTGAAGGAATCATTGGAGGAATCGACTACAACCAGAACAAAGTGAATCAATGGACTGCCAGCATTGTGGAGCACTCCCTCACCCAGCTGGTCAAACAGGGAAAACCATTTAAGTTCATAGGTGGGATTCATTACACTGTTCTAACCCATTTGAGCTATGTATATGTTAGCAGTAAGGCTTGAGGGCATGTGCTATTTGGCCATTATTCCACAGCTAAGAGTTGTTCTTACACTCAATGCATGATGGAGTGCCTGGGCTCACCGCGTAGCCATGGTTTACAAACTCCTAAGAAGCCTTAATCTTCTTGTAAATTGTTACCAATGCAATTGATCTTTCACTTAAGCCCCGCCCACCTTAGTTACTGTTGCTATGCCCGTCCAGCTGCACTTGTTTGTAAGCAGCAACTACTGTTAAAAGCCAATCATGGAAGGGATAATTAGCATATTAGCGGTCCGTGTAAGTGAATTGTTTTGGAATAATACCTCAATATCCTCCAGATCGAGGCAAAAGGGACTCTTCAGTGAAGGGATATGTTCACTATATTCAGATAAACAAGGAAGGGGACACAACAATAATTGTAGCACAAACATACAGATCTCAATCAAAGAATGAGAAACCCTACACACTCATCCCAAAATGCAACCCGAACAGACTTGTGGACGAGTTGTGCTCTTGAACTGCAAGGGAAGTTGCCCTGATGTAATAAGATAATATTAGCGGTAGCTAGCCATCTAGCTAATGTTAGTAGTAGTAGCAATTTAGTCATATTAATGGTCACATTGGCATAAATAACTAAAATGTTAGTGTTCGATAACATTGTTGTCCAATTAATTATGAATAAATGTTGACTAAAGCATTTCACAGCCCAAGAGAATTGACTGTAAATGACTCCCCCTCTAAATGTACCTGCTGTCAGATTTGCAGGCGGTGCTGTGGCAAAGCCAAACCTTTCACCATTTTGAGCCTTAACACTTGACGGGCCTTCTCTAAGTAGTGACCAGTTGCTAAGGTAGGATTGGACAGGGACCATTTGGGGGAGGGGTTTTGAGGTGAAGACATACTCGATGTATACAGTGTTGATATACCTCAGAAATCAGAATTCAGTTTATCCAGTTTATAAGTATATTCATATAAATATTATTTAAGTATTGCAACATTCAGGCTCAAATTTGTCACTCAAATATAGATGCACTTGGAGGAAGGTAACTCTGGTCAGCCCTTACAACAGGAAGATGGTCTGTGTTGCTTTCTGCATACTAGCCCCTGTAGCTGGGAACACGGCCCTGTGCATCACATACTAACAGGAACAACTCAAAATAATGTCACATTAGCATTGTCTTCTGTTCCAGTGAACTGTGCCATTATGCAGAAAAGTGGTGCTGGTCTGCACACGGCTAACTCCTGCTACTGGGATACAGCTACTGATGGTGAGCAAATTAGGAGACCTATTAAACACTACTAGGTTTTAACCTGGTTTTAGTTTGTTTCATGTTTGATTGGGTCATATGCATAGTGTACAGGGCAAACTGCATAACACAGCTAGTCTTCTAATGAACAGTGTGTCAGTATTTAGCTTACCATACAACCCTGCCAGAATGCTTTGGTGAACTTCATTGTATATGATGTGCACGTTTTAGTCCATTCAAGAATTTATGTTTTTGGAATGTATTTAATGTGTCTTAATTACTTCAAGGTGCTTATTCCAACAAAAAAATGATTAGCTTGCAAAAGAGTTTCTATTGGACACTTTCTGATCAGTCCCTCCCCCAAAAGTCAGTTTGACACAAAAAATTATATTCTTTAACATTTTGTTTGGTAAAATGTTCACACCCCACATTTTATGTTCTCTTTAATTGGTTGAGATGTAATAGGTTGACCTGATTGGGCCTTGTGGTGTCCTCCCACAGGAAGCTGCACAGTCAGGTGGGAGAATCGTACCATGTACTGTGTGGTGAGTGTTTTTGCAGTGGCTGTGACCTGCTAATTGGGAATCCTCAATTTCCCTTTCCAAAAAACCCTGTCTTGCACAGCGCCAAACACATCAGGGCACAAGAACCATCAAGCCTTGAAGGACCTGTGCTGATTACTCAACAGAAATGTCTGTTGTATAAAAACATTCCCCATATCAAACTTTGACCACCTGCAATTGAAACAATAGGATGGGAAATCAGTGAAGTTTCTATATGTGCACAGTTTTGTCTGTGAGTGTATAAATATAAAATATGTGCTTAGTCAGAGATATACTATGCATATACAGAACAATAGTGGCCTCTATTGGCCAAAATGCAGTTTTACCTAGGCAGCACCATTGTAAACTATCCATTTTGAAGTAGTTAACTGTGTGTGACATTCAAACGCTTTAAGAAGGATCACATGATTCCCTCTGGATTATTGGAATGCATTAGCCAATGAACATCCAGGTTATTGGAATGCATTAGCCAATGAACATCCAGGTTATTGGAATGCATTAGCCAATGAACATCCAGGTTATTGGAATGCATTAGCCAATGAAGATTTAGGTTATTGGAATGCATTAGCCAATGAACATCCAGGTTATTGGAATGCATTATCCAATAAAGATTTAGGTTTTTGGAATGCATTTGCCCAGTAACTATCTTTTGAGCAACTCTTTCATAAGTGTATTTAGCAGTAAATCCCCTTTTCCAACACAGTAGAATGGCAGGACACCCTTTCAGTTGATGTTCCAATTAGTAGAAGAAGAAATTAGATTTTCTCCTTGTTGTTGCCGTTGTGCCTGTAAATTGCCATAATGAGACAGATGGTACCTTGATCATCTCTTGGACTCTGAGCTACACTAGTAAAGATGCATCTTTCAATTACACAACCTAATAAACTAAGCTTTACATGTGGAATAATAATCTACATACAATACGTCACAATGTTAGTAAGAACTGCAGCAATAACAAGGTAATTAATAGTGTGAAATTCATACTGCTATGAATGTCCACCCTGAAAAAGATTGATGTGAAATTTTCAGAAGTCAGTTGTAAAAAAACAATTAGTGAAGATCTGAATTTGTCCGCTTGGTTCAATTTTGATTCAGACAAACAGAGACTGACAGGTTGGAGTTTCCTTTGTGTGTTAATGAAGCTGAACTGTATATTTTATTTAAGAATGTTTTAGACAATGTTTAAGTATAGTCCATGTCTATTCATTCTTTGACAGTGATATTGAATTTATATTTATCCTGCATGTTGTATCGTGTTTTCTCAGCCTTGTGATATTAAACTGTTTGAAATGCTTTGTTGCCACTAACTGAACTTTGTCAGTAAAGGTATTATTTAACTGAAGCCCTGTCTCGCAGTGTTTCCCAGTGTTCGTTAGCCAGGTTTGCAGCTTGCATTAACAGGTTGGCATTATCCAATCATAGCGTCTGCATTTAGTAATAAACTTGATGAGAATGCTGACTGACGGAGCTACAGATCACCTTGCATTATAAATAGCTAATTATTGTTTGTTCACATTGATATTTTATATCCTATAAATCACAGCCTATTAGCCCACTGATTCTGTATTATGATCTGTTTCCCTGGTTCATCTGTGTGTAAATGATTCTGCATTATGATCCAATTCCCTGGTTCATCTGTGTGTAAATGATTCTGCATTATGATCCAATTCCCTGCTTCATCTGTATGTAAATGATTCTGCATTATGATCCAATTCCCTGGTTCCTTCGTGTGCAAATGATTCAGACTTGCCTCAACCTCCCCTTATGACATGCTGGAAAACACTTGGTATCACATCAAGACCATGCTTTCTTTTGATTTCTACACAGGTCAACATGTCTGGGCAAAATCAGAATATGATCCAAGATCAGGAAAAGAGGGCCTTTGTCTATTAGAAAAGCAGTTTGACAGCTAGTGAGTTCAGCATAGGTGAAACCGCTGTGAGGTAAATATTTGTAACATTGTTTTCTTATCAATCTAGGTCAAAGCTAGTATGTACTAGATGACAAAACATGGCCTAAACAGGCTATTTACAGACACGACCTGCTTCATTGGCAATGAAACTTTTGTATAAGGATTTGATCCAGAAACCATATGGTAACTGATGCAAAGCTCTAACCCCACAGGATGTGCAGCATCCTGTCTTCACTATATAAAGGAAGGCTGTTTCTATTCTATTCACTAGACAAAGCTTGGCTAATAAATTACTTAAAGTGGAAAGATATTGTTTTTCAAAACAATTTGATCAGGCTGCCGAACCTGAAGGAATGTTCTGGAATAAATGCCAGAACTAAATAAACTCTGTCTTGTTCTGAAATACTTAATATGATAAAGTTAAATGGTGAACATTTTATAGGCAGTCTGTAATCGAGTTAGGGAGGAAATAGAAGAAGACCGATCTATTCATCTTCCCATAAGGTGTCAGAAAGAAATAGTGGGAAATGTCCCTGTTCATAAATTTGTTTTTCTGAGTACAGCATGGTCAATTCCAACCACTTTCTGCCATCCTTTGTGGTCTCTCAATCAAAGCAGGTGTTCAACAAAATGCTGGAAAGGTCTGCCATACAATGCTTTTGAAATAGTGTGTAAAATATTTTGTACGTTTGCCCACTGACAAAGAAATGATCAGTCTATAATTTTAATGGTAGGTTTATTTGAACAATAAGAGACAAAATAACAACAACAAAATCCAGAAACACATTTTTCCAAAATGTGGCAGCTAGTCACCAAGAAAACAATTGGTAACACACTACGCCGTGAAGGACTGAAATCCTACAACGTCCCCCTGCTCATGAAAGCACATGTACAAGCCAGTCTGAAGTTTGTCAATGAACATCTGAATGATTGAAAGGAGAACTGGGTGAAATCCATCTCTTTGGCATCAACTCAACTTGCCGTGTTTGGAGGACGAGGAATGTTGCCTATGACCCCAAGAACACCATCCCCACCGTTCAACATCGAGGTGGAAACATCATGCTTTGGGGGTGTTTTCTGATTAGGGGACAGGACAACTTCACTGCATCAAAGGGACGATGTACAGGGCCATGTACCGTCAAATCTTCCCTCAGCCAAGTCTTTGAAAATGGGTCATGGATGGGTATTCCAGTATGACAATGACCCAAAACACACAGCCAAGATAACAAAGGAGTGGCTCAAGAAGCACATTAAGTTCCTGGAGTGGCCTAGCCAGTCTCCAGACTTCAGTCCCACAGAAAATCAGTCGAGGGAGCTGAAGGTTCGAGTTGCCAAACATCAGCCTTGAAACCTAATGACTTGGAGAAGATCTGCAAAGAGGAGTGGGACAAAATCCCTCCTGAGATGTGTGGAAACTTGGTGGCCAATTACAAGAATCATCTGACCTCTGATGCCAACAAGGGTTTTGCCACCAAGGACTAAGTCATGTTGTGCAGAGGGGTTGAATACTTATTTCCCTCATTAAAATGCTAATCGATTTAAAACATTTTTTCTGGATTATTTTGTTATTCTGTCTCCCTGTTCAAATAAACCTACCATTAATATTATAGACTGATAATTTCTTTGTCAGTGGGCAAATGTACAAAATCAGCTGGGGATCAAATATTTATTTCCCCTCACTGTATGCACTGCTCCAAAAAATCAAGTAGGTGTTAAATTGGGAGTGTTGCTTTGTTACATCCAAAAAATGAATTTGTTTCAAGCATTCTATTTTACCTTTCTGGAACTACTGCTTGTCGTGGTGACGTGGAAGAAAGTTTTGATGGATGAGATGAAAGCAGACATTTCTCAAATGTACTGCTACATTTACTCAGACATTTCTCTAATGTACCACTAGATTTAGTCAGACATTTCTCTAATGTACCGCTGGGGCTCAGTGTAAGTCAATATTTGGAGACTGATAATAAAAAAAACACTCAGTGTATTACATATACAGTAAATATGCATTTACCTCACCTATCTTTCAATCTTTAAAATAGTTATTTTAAATTATCTTGATTTTACAATATTTCTAAATGTTCATTTGGCTTTCTTGTGCAAATGCATTGAAAGAGAAAGCTAGTGCAAAAAAACAAACATGCATACATAAATACATTTTATGACAAGATAACGACTCTTCAGACCCCCTGCATGTAGATGATGACCACCCCCTGCATGTAGATGACCACCCCCTGCATGTAGGTGATGTAATAAAAGTCCATAACAGAAGTAGACAGACTTGGAGACGTGGGAACCGCATGATATTATGGCTACATTTACGTACATGGCATTTTGCAGACCCTTAAATAGCGGAACCAAAACCACAGAAACCATAAACATACTGGAAACATGCAAAAGACTATAGGTGGTTAGGGTCATGGGTTAGGGTTACATGTGTTGGCCATGGTCATGCATTGGGTTCAGTATGTACAGTTATGTTCTGTGTTTGCTGAGAGAGAGGATATTGTTTATATGAACACTAGTGTTGCCTTACAGCTCACCATGGCTCATCACCACCAGAGAAATACAGCAATGATAAAGCTTGTTTTAAGGAAGTATAAAAGCAGCATTGCTCACAGCCATAAGACCAGAGACTAATAAGAAATCAAAGTTATATTTACAGTAGACTACACAGTTCTCAAGTCAGGTCTTTGCAGTGAATTGGGATCCACTTACTCCACATGCCAATGTAAACTCAGTTAATACAATCAGTCTCAAATGCGTGGGAAGTCCTGATGCTATAATCACTCCCCTGGATGTGAGTGACTGTGTGGACCAATACTCGGCTGTGTGGACCAATACTCGGCTGTGTGGAAATTCTAACCAAATCAGGAAACTTTGTTAGAATATCTATAATTGTCAGACTCACTTAAGAACGGTCTTATCTGGCTGAGTGAAGCACTTTGTTCAAACCACAGGGACTTGACCTCCACGATCACCATCTGGTTGGAGGAAAATATGTACAGTTCTGATCAATGCTAAAACACTGACACCCTCTGTAGTTGTCTTCAGCTGAAGAATCACTGTTTTCCAATTGTCTGTAGTTGGTCTGCAGGCCTGAGGAAAATAAACATCAGACACATTCTAATACCCATTTTCTCAGCATCACCAGTACCTTATATTGCCTAACCTCATCCCATAACACTGTCAAAGGTCAACACTGCACTGTTCAACCAACTCTCTGGTGATGATACCTTTGCAGAATGTGTAAAGTGAGTAAGCAGTTCTAGTTAGTTACACGTTGTGGTCATCCTGTTGTTTGTTAAAGCTGAAGTTATTTGGTTGGTGACACTTGTAGATCGAGAAGATCATGGATATGATTAGTGATTGGGAGTGTGTAAAAGTCATAGGTTTATACTACACTTAAAGGAATACAGAGGGAGACCATACACTAAGGCTGAATTCCATTTGCAAAGTAGACACTGCCCCTAGACTCTAGACACTGCCCCTAGACACTGCCCCTAGACACTAGACACTGCCCCTAGACTCTAGACACTGCCCCTAGACACTAGACACTGCCCCTAGACACTAGACACTGCCCCTAGACACTAGACACTGCCCCTAGACACTAGACACTGC
>JACXGJ010015616.1:0-13270 GCA_016801105.1 Esox niger | reverse complement strand
ATACACAGCTTTATACAGTTATATCCGCAGTGGACACAGCCCATACACACAGCTTTATACAGTTACATCCGCAGTGGACACAGCCCATACACACAGCTTTATACAGTTACATCCCCAGTGGACACAGCCCACACACACAGCTTTATACAGTTAAATCTGCAGTGGACACAGCCCATAAAACAGCTGTATACAGTTACATTCACAGTGGACCCAGCCCATACAAACAGCTGTATACAGTTACATCCACAGTGGACCCAGCCCATACACACAGCTTTATACAGTTACATACACAGTGGACACAGCCCATACAAACAGCTGTATACAGTAACATCCACAGTGGGCCCAGCCCATACAAACAGCTGTATACAGTTACAGCTGTATACAGTGGACACAGCCCACACACACAGCTTTATACAGTTACATCCACAGTGGACACAGCCCATATACACAGCTTTATACAGTTATATCCGCAGTGGACACAGCCCATACACACAGCTTTATAGTGCTACATCCCCAGTGGACACAGCCCATACACACAGCTTTATACAGTTACATCCCCAGTGGACACAGCCCATACCAACAGCTTTATACAGTTACATCCCCAGTGGACACAGCCTATACACACAGCTTTATACTGCCACATCCACAGTGGACACAGCCCATACAGCTTTATACTCTCCTGTTTTACCGCTTTTTTACTGTATGATAATGCTACTATAAATTTTTCAGAGACAGATCGAGAGATAGACACACAGACAGACCGATACTTAAAATTGTATCCAATTATATCTTCAAAGAAAATATGTTTTTAAATTAGCCGTCCTTTCCACCAATTAACTCAGACCTCATGTTCAGAACAACTCAGACCCCACCTTCAACATTTAGTACTTCATTGAGTTAGCTGGCTTTTTAAACCTTATAATCATCTTGAAGTAGCTTGATGGAATCTCGTTCTGATCATCCACCAGAGGAAATGCTGCTGAAGTCTATGAACTAGATGATACAGGTGTAGAGAACTGGTCCACAAACCATGTTGGATCTAAAGATGGATCTAAAGAAGAGCACTGAATGATTAATGGGGAGAGGGATGGCTGGAGGTCAGAAGAGCGGATGAGGAGAGAGAAATATGGGTGTTTACAGTGTGAAATTGTAAGTTCGGCCCCCTGACCCACATCTGACAGATTACAGACAGACACAGTCTTATTGGAGAAAGTGTACAGAGTAGACAATAAACTCTCTCTCTGGTTGCTGAACTCAATAAATTGCTATTCAAATCACTGACAGGTTGCTGCACCCTCTCCCAGGCTACTGAACTCTATCCCAGGCTATAAAACTCAGTAACTAGTTACTGAATTTACTGACTAGCTACTGAATTCTTACTCTGGAAGTCACCGACTGCCTGTTATCTCTCTCTGGCTACTGAAGTCACTGTCTGGCTACTATACTCCCTGGCAATGGAACTCCCTTACTAGGTATTTAAGTCACCTATCGGCTACTGAGTTCTCTCCCTGGGTACGAAAATCATTGACAGGTCACTGAACTCTCTGCCTGCCTACTTAAGTCACCGATTGGTTACTGCAGTCAACTTTCTCCATCAACTGATGTCACTGACTGCCTACGGAACTCTCCCCTTTATACTGAATTCTCTGACTGGCTACCGAAATCACTTCCGATATACTGTCTTCACTGAATGGCTACTGACATTTATTTTTGGCTACTTAAGTCAGTGATCGGCCTGACAGTGTGTTGTGAGAATAGCATACTTCTTACTCACTTTTTTTCTCTCCCAGCAACAAAACATTCGCCCAAACGGGTAGTGCGGGTGAACTGGGAACGTCTTGAGGAAGCCCTTGTCTGAAAGATCTTTAACTCACACCTGCGGCTGAACTTCTCTGACATCCCTGTGGAGGTTGGGGGCATTGAACCTGAATGGTCAATGCTCAAAGCTTCCATTGCCGAAGCTGCAGCGGCGAGCTGTGGTCTAACGGTCTTAGGTGTCTCAATGGGCGGCAACCCTCGTAGACCTTGGTGGACACAGGTGGTCAGGGAAGCCGTCCGACCGAAGAAAGAGGCCTTCCGGGATATGTTATCCCATAGGACTACAGAGGCGGTTGCAGAGTACCGGCGGACCCGAGGGGCTGCGACCTCTGCCGTGAAAGAGGCAAAACAGCGGGTGTGGGAGGAGTTCGAGGAGCCATGGAGAAGGACTTTCGGTCGGCACCAATGTGTTTTCATTTCCTGAGCCTACATCTACTAATGCTATATCCATCTGTCCCAGTCACTGAAGCCTCCAGTGTACAGACCTGGCCGTGCAGTAAGCAGGATAGCATCTT
Source organism: Esox niger (assembly GCA_016801105.1). Classification (NCBI taxonomy): domain Eukaryota; kingdom Metazoa; phylum Chordata; class Actinopteri; order Esociformes; family Esocidae; genus Esox; species Esox niger. Next base: position 10,937 of record JACXGJ010015616.1, on the reverse strand, counting down.
TAAAAAGCTCTCCCTGGTGCACTTTAGATTTAGGTCATTTAAGGTTCCTGGGTCATTGCCATCTTCTTCCCAGTTAAACATAATTACATCCCAGATAGCCACTACCACTCTCAGATCAAGATCCAGGCTGATTACATTTGAACAATGTGAGTTCCTGTCAGTCAGTTCGACACCTCAAAGCAGGGATGACAGCGGTTTTCCCCTTCTTCATGTAAAAGCTGTATTCTCCTTGCTTGTTTAAAGTAGGGATGACAGCTGTATTCCTCTTTCCATTTAAAGCAGGGATGACTGCTGATTCCCCTTTCCTGTAATGCAGGGATGAAAGCTGTATTTCCCCTGTTTTTTTTAAGCGGGGATGACAGCTTATTCCCCTTGTCCATTTAAGGCAGGGATATGGCAACTGTATTCCCCTTGTCCATTTTAAGCGATGATGAGAGCTGTATTCCCCTGGTCCATTTTAAGCAGGGATGACCGCTGTATTGCCCTTTTCCATTTAATGCAGGGATGACATCTGTATTCCCCTTGTCCATTTTATGCAGGGATGACATCTTTATTCCCCTTGTCCATTTTAAGCAGGGATGACAGCTGTATTCCCCTTGTGCATTTTAAGCAGGGATGACAGCTGTATTCCCCTTGTCCATTTTAAGCAGGGATGACATCGGTATTCCACTTGTCCATTTTAAGCAGGGATGACAGCTATATTGCCCTTGTCCATTGTCTTTTTAAACACCTCTGTTGGTAGTTGTGCTTCCATTACTTTGTGATTCCCACCACCATCAACATTGCTCATCCCTGCCCCCGACCCTTTGTCTGGAGAGTTTTTACCAGAGCTATGGTTAATGGAAATGCAACAATGAAATGAACCAGTTTGGACTGGCAACATGAGTGAATGATTTACAGAGTGTCATTAAGCCATTCTTCTAACTGGATCTCCTGTATCTTTCACCTGTCGTGCAGAATAGATGACATTAAATGTGGATGCTAAAGATGATGTTGGGTATTTTGGGGAGGAATCTTAAATGTGTCAGCTTTCTGCTTTTACTGGGTGCTTGTGTGAGGGGGGTGTGTAGTACAGAATGTGTTTGTAGCGCGCGCGTGAGTGTGTGTGTGTGTGTGTGTGTGTGTGTGCGTGTGAGTGTGTGTGTGTGTCAGCACTGTACATTGTGGTTCTGTGGTCCTCACCAGTCCCTCTCGCTGTCCTCTCGTCTGTGTGTGTGTGGCTCCCACAGGAGACTTGGATGGCCACTGGTTGGACCATGCGTCATGGCATAGCAGCGAGGCCTCCCCAATGTCTTTGGTGAGACATGCGGAGCCCTGCCCCTTACCCCTCCTCCTCCCCCCTCAGTGTCCTTTGTCATTTCATGTTTCCTTAGTTTTATTTACACCTCTGCATGTGTTTTCTTTTTTCTTTTTCTTTTTTATCCCATACCTGTAGGGGACAGTCAAAGGGGGAAAAGAAAAACTATTGAGCAGGCATTTTTGTTCGACTCGACACACAACACCTTATCTGAGAGGCAAAAGAAAATGGTGCGCTTTGGGGGCCATTCATTGGAAGAGGATGCAGAATGGTGCGAACCCCAGGTTAAAGACTCTGGCGTTGATACATGCAGTAGCACTACCCTAAACGAGGACAATCAGCATAGCCATAGTGAGAAGGTACTGGAGACTATCTAGCCTATCTACATTGTTATTTACCTCCTCTGGTCTTTGTTTCTGTCTGTCACTAATTGTTAAATAGGTGGGTTGTTTATTATTATGATTTCTTTATGAGTTGAACTGCTTTTCCTTTAAGCTTCGGTATTATACATAATATCGGTATTATTTCATTTGTTTCATTTCGTCTGCACCTTGCTGGGTGTTGCTGAAAGAGGAGATCGGGGACCCTCTTGCTTGCTCTGCTGTTTGCTCTTTGGCAACATAAAGATCCATCAAGGAACCTAAATACACAAGCCTCTCTGTCATGGCACACAGAAATATCAGGTCCAGTAGTTTGCATGTCCTTAGTCTGTTGTGTTATTTTTACTGTAGCGGCCATCTTAAGAACGTTACAGTAGAGTAACGGAACATATCCCCTGCACCTCACTGCTATGACCCCTCCGTCCCAACATGCACTACACTACATGACCCCTACTAGAGCTCCAGTCCACTACCAAACCTAACCTAGCACATAAAGCTTACAAATGGGACATTGGATTTGTTTTGCACAGAAAAAGTCAGGTTTTTCTTTTTTCCCTTCTACTGTCATGTTTGTTGTGATTTCATCTCTCTTTATGGCCTTAATCATCATGCTGTGCTGTTCTTTTGGTTTTCCTCATCCTTCTTTGATTCACTTTTTTCCATAAAATATTTGTTTCTTCACCGGCTTCTATGTATTCCACTGTGGAGGTATTGTGCTGTGTAACAGAGCCGGGCAGAGTGATGCGGCCTGGCCTTCCTCACAGACCATCACACCAACTCAACTAGATTTGATCGCAATGTGGCTGGGTACAGAAATTTCTGCAATGGTAACCAGTTGTGTTGAGTCTGTTTCCAGGTCTGCTGCTCTGCTCTCCTCTGGGGTGGCCTTGGGGCTTTGCCTATTTTTCCACTGCCTGGGGTGTTGCATGTCACTCACTTTACATCTTCCCGGTAGGCAGGGTCACAAAAGCCCCAGCATTGGATGCACAGTAATTGCCATTGAACACTTTTGTAAGACACATTTGCCATAACATAATCTGGGCTGTGTTTTTGTAAACACTGTTTTATTTGACCATTGATAGAACTGTTATTTTGTAAATTGGTTGAACTGTAATTTTGTAGATCCTATAAAGTCTTCATATATTCTGATTCATTTTCTAATTGGGAGAATTCCTATAATCCCAAAGGTAAGGCCTGTTATATAAGATGAAATAAAGATTCGTGAGACATAATCACCAGATTGGGTAGCTAATCAAAGCTTGTTTGATCTTTTAATCAATCCAGCGAACTGTTGCTTGTGCCACCCCTCACGCAACACACCTTTCTCTGGTAGTCTTAACGAAGCTGAATGTGATCAGTGTGAATTCTGAATGACTTGGTAAATACAAGATGTGTTGCTATGTGTACTTCTGTAGCATCCAGTTACATGGCAGCCCTCTAAAGATGGGGATCGCCTAATTGGGCGCATTCTGCTCAACAAGCGGATGAAGGATGGAAGTGTACCTCGGGATTCGGGAGCACTGCTGGGGCTGAAGGTGAGTCCATCCGTCTGGCTCCGACCTCTATCTGGACTTCTGTCATCTGTCCACTGGGGCCAGTCTGATGTGGCTGTCAGAGGATGTCTGTTGTCACAGCTGTCTAATACTATTCAAATGGAGATTCCCAAATGGCAACATGTTTTTTATTTCAGTGGTTCCTAAACTATTTTGGCACATCACCCTATTTAAATATTTTATATCATCACAATTTAGGGACAATTTTTTCTTTTTTATTTGGGCTATGACAGTCTATTACAAACATCTATGATAGTTTTTACTGAATGTGGATCTGAGAAATGCATAGTCTGGACTCAGATCTATGGCATTGGGAAGTTCAGAAGCTTTTCAGGCCATAATGCTGTATGCTTCTATACTTAGTGCCTGTTGTTGTCTGCTCTGTTCTAATGTGTGTCTTGTGAGGATTGTAGAGGGAAACGCAAAACAGTTAGGCACAGTCTTCCCATAGTCTGGGAAACCCTGCCCTTAAGTACAAAGAGGCAATCTGATGCTATTTTGGTGGTGGCTAAAGAGTATACCCAAACAACATCAATTGGGTGTGGCTGCAGAGTATTTACAACTGACATCATTTGGTTTTGGCTAAAGATTTTTCCCAACTGACAATTTGGGTGGGGCTGAAGTATATTCCCAACTGACATAATTTGGTTTTGGCCAAAGATTATTCCCAACTGACAATTTGGGTGGGGCAGAAGTATATTCTCAACTGACATAATTTGGTTGTGGCCAAAGATTATTCCCAACTGATAGTTTGGGTGGGGCTGAAGTATATTCCCAACTGACATAATTTTGGTGGGGCTGAAGAGTAATCCCAACTGACATAATTTTTGTGGGGCTGAAGATTAATCCCAACAGACATAATTTTGGTGGGGCTAAAGAGTAATCCCAACTGACATAATTGATCAAATTATGTTTTATTGAATTGCTGATTTTTGTCTTGTTTATTCGCCAAAAAGACATCAGCCAAACATTCTCATACACCTGGTACATCCTGATCATGATAGCGCTTAATGCCCGTACCAGAGATAATGAAGAGTATTTTTGCAATAGTACAGAATTACAGTTTGAATGATAATGCACCTAGATGTCAGAACAATGTTCAAATTACAATGTTTTTTCATATGATTTATGTTGTGGCTGTTCTAAACTTGCCTTTATATTTTGAAATATGTGGGGTCACTTTGCCCTCTTTTGACATCTAATCACGAATTACATAATTGTATTATACATTATTTAATATTAATTTAGTGGCTAATTATTTTCCTGATTAATATTAATGAGCTGTGTCTTGATATCAAATATATTAATGGCTGTGTTTCTAGTAGTCCCCTATTCCTTCCACTGTATAGTTTACTTCTTTTGACCAAAGCTCAGGTTAAAATAGTGTGCTACAATGTAGGGAACCAGTCGGGCCACCGTCTCACAAATATATGTATTCTTGTACTGCTCATTATGGTGAGGTTGAGAATCCGAGAATCTGAGATGGTCATTAATTGTAGCTACTGGATATAAAAAGTCTACACACTCCTGTTAAAATGACAGGTGTTAATGATGTAAAGAAATTTGACCAAGAGAAATCATGTCAGAACTTTTTGAACCTTAAATGTGACCTTTAACGTGAACAGTTCGATTGAAAAACAAACTGAAATATTTGAGAGGGAAAAAAACTCACAATAACCTGGTTGCATAAGTATGCACATCCTTAAACTAATACTTTGTTGAAGCACCTTTTCATTTTATTACAGCACTCCTTGGGTAGGAGTCTTAGCATGGCACATTTTGACTCTTTTGCAAAAGCACTCCAAATCTGTTAGATTGTGAGGACATCATTCTTTTACATCACAAAGTCCTGGCATTTTAGACTTTTTATATCCACTCTATAAGCTTTTACCTCATGATGATCTTACTAGGAATGTCACGATACCAGAAATGTAGTAGTCAATGCCAATACCAGTGAATTTCCACAATTCTCGATACCGTGGTAAAAAACTAAACAATAAATCCCATGTACTTCAACACACTCTCCTTTAATAGAAACAAAACAATAAATCCCATATAATTCAACACACTCTCCTTTAATAGAAACATTTGAAGATTACAAAAACAACAACAGTGGCATGTAGCCTCCGGCTAATACTTTGAAAGGAAAATTGAGGTTTCAGTTATCAGCACAATAACTAAGAAAACAGCAGAGGCTACACCCACACACACACACACACACACACGCACCCACCCACACACTCGTACCTCTACTCAGAGTGCAAACAGTAGTTTACATTAACTGACATTGTGACAGCCCATCAGTCCTGAAATTTAGGACGATAGCCTACAACTTATGGTTACATTACGTTAGCCTTAACACGGTAGCCTTTAGTCATTGCATACGTTGTATGGAACATAGTTGGATAAGCACAACAGCAATGCCAGCTGTCTCCATAAAAAAAAAATGTATTTCATGATAAGAATATAACAAGGATAAGACGTTGGATACTTAATTGATGTAACATGAATTTAAACTCTCGCACCTTGAATTATTTAAATTAATCTGGATATTTGATCTTTGAGGGGCTTCGCCAGTTGGAAGTGTCTCCTTTAGTCTCAAATATTCGAAGGCACCGTTTGCTTTTTTTGAGGCGGAGCTGCAGCTGCACTTGCCGTTATCTTTCAATTGTTGGATCCCCGGTACTTACGGTACTGTACAAAAATGAGTATCGTCATGTTTTCTGAATTGTGGCAATGACTTGGTACCGAAATATCTGTTCTCGTGACATCCCTAGATCTTACTGTTAACTGGCTATCAAAAACATAGTTCCTTCCATAATTTATTAAAGACTAGGAAGAAATGCCCTTGTTGTTTATCAGCCTGTTCTTATAATGAAAATAAATCAAACTTGAAGTGAAATTGTTGAAAGAAAAAAATATTTGTCATCAAATGCTAAATATTCTTCTTTCACAATTATTGGTACCCCCAGAAATTCTTATGAACCAAATGTAGTAAAAGTATCATCCAATTGATATATGTTTTTCCATATTATTTGGATCACTTAAATGGTCATTCTTTACTCTTTGTTTCACTGGAGTATTTACAAGAGTTAAAAGACATGCCAAACTCCCTTAGTCATATTTTAACAGATGAAAGTTGCTCTTGACTGAAATTAGACGCCAGTGTAATTTCCCTGCACAATGAGGAGGGTGGTTGTGTTTACAAGGATATTTTTTGTTGCTGATTAAGAAATATTTTACTTTAACAAAAGGTTCAAGCAGATATAGCAAATGTTTTGCCCATCTTGTACGAGGGTGCCAGTAATTCTGGAGGGGGCTGAATATCTGACATTATAATGGTATAGTTGATGGATTTTCTGAATGAGGTAATTGTCCAGTAAAATCTCACTTTTAAAATGATATTATAACTCCTACAAAACTCCTACCTAAACTCCTATCGAATTCCTCTTACTTACTAATGCAGTTTACTCATCCTAAAAAGAGAACATTGAAAACACATGAAACACTTCAAAAACTGCATTAGTAAGTAAGAGGAATTAGCTGGCCAATCAATGGCGTAATAGTATTAATATTGAAACTATGAGTATGGACCAAAACAATTCAGCTTTTGGTGTGTGCCCACACTGTTCTACCACGGATATATAAAAAAATAGATATCCATTATTTGAAGGGAAACGATTTCAGTCATATTTTATTTAATTATTGGCTGTAATTCAAATAAATCGTGAAACACTAGTCAGTTACTTTAAAAGTTGCTAGAGATTTCCTTTCTTTCCCTAATGCATTTGAATGATCTGGACAGCCTGAGCAGCGTGTGCTATTAAAAGAGCTGAGCACACACAGTGAGCCAAAGCAAAGCGAGTGCTTGCACAGTATGGGCCATCATGAGAGAAAAGGAGAGTGGCAAGATGGGAATATCATTACTGATTGAATGAGCTTCCTGAATTGGCATGTTTGTGTCTGGTCAGTGCCTCCGTTTGGTGTATGGTATGCTCTGTGTTTCTGCCCGCTCAGCAGCCACCAAACAGTCTGTCCATCTCTCTTTCTCTTTCACTCACCCGGCCGTTACATAAAGCCATTTCATTTAGGAGACTTCCTTAAGCTTCTTTGTATGTTGGCATTCAGCTGCCATTAAGAGGGGATTTTATTTGTCTGATGCTGGTGGAGGGAGAACGGTTCCAGGGCTTACAGAGCAGAGCTGGGATGCCTGTCCTGCTGTAGACCCCCCAGGCCCCAAGTGTTCCAGCATCATGCAGATAGAGCTGGCCCCTGGGAACAAACACAACAGTGGACACACAGGGACATTTAACATTATGTAAAGGGATTTACATTTTCACTGGACCCTGAACATGTAGCTTTTTCTTTATTCAGTATATAGCAACCCACAAGAGATTGATTTAGTGGAGCTACCTCAAAGTTGGTCTATAAAAATGATTAAAAAAATGCCCGGTACATCTGCAGTCCTTTCCCTGCCACAGCCACTCCAGCTTGGTGAGATCATGTCATACTGCACTCGACATGTTCTTTTAATGTGTTGCTTATTTCACAGGTGGTGGGTGGAAAGATGACGGAGTCTGGTCGACTTTGTGCTTTCATCACTAAAGTTAGGAGAGGAAGTCTAGCGGACACTGTTGGACACCTCAGACCAGGTAGATACTAACCACACCCATGTTTTAAAACCATTGATCACAAAGATGTACATACAAATACATTCAAGTTCATTCAAGTGGGTAGCTGTTATTGGGCAATGGGTCTATATGAAGAGAATTATTAGCTGCCTAGCAGATTTCAAAGTGTCTCATTGAAATTATCAACATTGGTGTTACTGCTCTGACTGGTGGTAAAATTGAATTAGAATGGTCAAACATGCTAAGTCATTAAGATAGTTGATGTAGACTGGGATGATCTACAGGAACGCATAAATAAATTAAGAATGTAGAAAACACAACGTAACACACCTTTCATACATCGTCTGCTTAATGAAATACCATTCTTATTTTGTCAACTTTTTTAACATTTCAATCATTTTCTGGAGTCTCAGGTACATTGTACCAGCTGACTTCTTGGAGTGTGGATGATTAACAGCATCTTGTTTCTGCAGGTGACCAGGTGTTGGAGTGGAATGGGAGGTTTTTACAAGGCGCCACATTTAAAGAAGTTTACAACATCATACTAGAATCAAAGCCTGAACCCCAGGTGGAACTTGTGGTCTCACGGCCCATAGGGTAAGTACTGAACAACGCCTGATAGCGCCATCTAATCTACATTGTATTCTCATTCATTACCAGGAATGTATTCTCATTCATATCCTTCACATATTTTGCCTTGCACTGAGAAGAGGGAAATAATGTTAGAAGTGGAAAAAAAGACTGGTGCATTTTAATTCAAATGATTGTTCAATATCTCTGCAACCCAAACTTCCCTCTCTCCCCGATATTCCTTCCTCCGTCAGTCTTCCGGTGTGACGGGAATGGCAAAGGCTAATACGGAACTAGCAGTGCAACACAGTGAACGTCGGCTGCTGTCTCACAAACTCTATCTCTCTCACTTAGCGTCTCTCCAGGTCTCCTCCACCATCCTTTCAGAATTCGGGATTCACATTTTTAAACTGGAGATTTCCAAAGAAACCAAGTAACCAATTAGCTTTGTCCGTATTTGGAACTGCTGTAGTGAACAACAGCAGTAAACATGTTGTCCCCTGTGAGTGATGCACCACCCCCTTGGGCCAATCACTTTCATTCTGGAAATGTCAAATCTCTATTAAGACACATCATTCCCCAGAGTTTAGTCATCGTTGGACCACTGGTTATAGTGGTGGCTGTTATTGCACCACTGTCTGGTTGGTAATAATGTTAGTGTTTACAGTCATGGACAAAATATTGGCACTCTTGCACTTTCTTCAAATATCAAAAAATATGTTGAAAGTGAACAATGTGTTTGCTCTGCATAATTGTTTATTTTACTATAAATATTACAGGATCTTTTTTTAGGGACCTAATGCCTGTAGAAAATGAAGAGAACTGGTATTAATAAAAGCAATTTTCACCATATACTCAATATTTGGTAGCACAGCTTTAGGGCCAAAATCACTGTAATCAAGTGCTTCCTATAAACATGGATGACCTTCTTCCCCTCTGTACTAGCGATTTGGCCCAGTCTTCTTGTTCAAACTGCTCCAGGTCTCTCAGTTTTGATGGGTGCCTCCCCACTGCTGTTTTCAGACTGTTCAACTGGTTTTCAATATGATTTAGATCTGGACTCATGACTCGCCACTACAGAAAAGTCCAGCATTATGTGTTGAACCATTCCTGTGTGTTAGGGGTCATTGTCCTGCTGAAAGATGCATGACCTTGGACAGAGACCCAGCATTCCAAAGCTAGATTCAGCATTGCTCTCCAAAACGCCTTGGTATTCTCTTCATTTCATGACACTATGGATACATTGTAGGCACCCAGTGCCAAAGGCAGCAAAGCAACCCCCAAACATCACTTAACCACCTCCATTTTTGACTGTGAGGAAAGGGTTCTTTTCCTTGAAGGCTTCATTTTATTTTCTGTAAACACAGAGATAGTGTGCTTTACCAAAAATATCTCAGTCTGTCTCATCTGCCTGCAGAAGATTGTCCCAGATGGATTGTGGAATGTTCAGCAGTGTTTTGGCAAATTGCAGTCTGGCTTTTTTATGTCACTCAGCAATAGATTCCTCCGGGTCTCCTACCATACAACCAGCAGTAGGTTCCTCGTTGTCTCCTACCATAAAACCAGCTTTCAGTGAGTTGGCGATGGAGGTGCAAGTCCATACTGTCATACCTTGGGTCTGGGGGTCAGCTTTAATCTGTGTGGGTGTTGCTTGTTGGGCCTTTTCTGCCATTTGAACAGTCCTATACTGCAATCCTCCATCCAGTTTTCTCCTGCGGACACATCCAGGGAGGTTGGCTGCGGTAGTGTAGCGCCATGATCACATTACGTGGTGGAAACAGTCGCATCAAGATGAACTTGCAGCCTTGAGATTGTCCGTGCTAGGCTGCAAGTTTGTATCAGTTATTTGCCTGGCCATGTCCTTGCTAAGTTTTATTGGTCAGTTATGGACATTCATTTGAATGAATAATCTGGATATGCAGACTTTGGCTATAGATAGGGCATATGACATTCCATGCATATCAGTCATTCAGAGTAGCGTTTTATTTTGTAAATAGAGGGAAATCCGTAATGGCCGACATTGAGGGGCTCTTGAGGCAAATGTTGTACAGTAATATGCAGTAATTACGGCAAACCGCATCATTATCCCAAGTTTTGTCAAAAGTTTGGCAAGTGGAGTCTGAGATTCTGCCTGTTGCACACCGGCCCATCAGCAGATTGCATTTTGGGGATAATGAAAACTAATGCTGTGCTTAGGACAAAATTGTATTCTGCATTTACTCTAATTATCCATCTTTCTCATCCCCTTCTTTCTCTCTCCTTTTAGAGATATTCCTCGGATACCAGACAGCACACACGCACAACTGGAATCAAGTAAATGGCTATTCCTTATTTTCCCTCCCCAGGGATATTTTATGTTAGTGGCTAGGACTTATTCTCCCTCCCCAGCAATATGTCATGTTTGTGGCTAGGACTTATTGTCCTTCCCCAGCAATATGTCATGTTAATGGCTAGGACTTATTATCCCTCCCCAGAGATATGTCATGTTAGTGGCTAGGACTTATTC
>JACXGJ010015615.1:0-13263 GCA_016801105.1 Esox niger | reverse complement strand
CAGGTTGAACACTGTGTGATCCAACCACATGCCTGGTCTGACATACCAGCAGGTTGAACACTGTGTGATCCAACCACATGCCTGGTCTGACATACAGGTAAAATCGGCCTGGTTTGCAAAACTTGCAAAAAGTTGAAAGAAATACACAGTAAAAAATGAAGGGACTTTAAAGTTAGTTCCCACATTTGGATGTCCACAAGACGTTTAGAAATGAGTGTCTGAAAAGTAATACAACTGTCCACTGCCAGTAGAAAAGTCAGAAGTATATGTTAACATTTGAGAAATGTTTGTCTCTCTTACGCTGAAAGGGTGGGCATATGAGCTTATTTCAGTCAAAGGGAGGCCTGCCCTTAAAAGGGGCATGTACCTTTGGGACAATTTGAAGAAAAATAGCACTGGCCCAATATGGACAGATTCCATGGGTCCTGAGTTAGCCTGGCAGAAGACCTACAATGTGTCAGTCTGTGGTTGTTTGCTGTAAAAGTGAGGGCTGCCTTTACCAGGCTGATTCCCCCCCCCACCCCATCCCCTCCCTACCTCCCCCCTCACTACCACCCCCCATCTCCCCACATCCCTCCTCACTCCACCTCTTCTCCCCACATCCCCCCTCACTCCACCTCTTCTCCCCACATCCCTCCTCACTCCACCTCTTCTCCCCACATCCCTCCTCACTCCACCTCTTCTCCCCACATCCCCCCTCACTCCACCTCTTCTCCCTCACACGTTGAAGTCCTGACCTGACAGGTTGTTTTCTTGAGCCCAAAGGAAAACAGCCCCCTGGAGGACAATGCTGAGAGGATTCCCCCATGACTGAGCCAGCACGGTGCCACAGGACCCCGCAGACACACACAGAGGCATGCGGAAACACACAAACACACACCAGCCAAACCCTGCAGCTCTGTACAAAGCTTTTCCAGATGTGCACACATCCGTTCTTTTACAGAGATGCCACCTTAGGACAAACACACAGACACACACAATACACACACACACACACACACACACACGTATACAAACCACACAGACGCTGTTAACAGGATGTCATAAATGCAAGCCAAATGGGACTTGGTTAGCAGGGGATCGATCATCTGACTGACAGTCCAGAAAGGACTGGTTCATCCCCTTTCTTTTCCTGACCTCTTTTGCTACTCTATAAGTTGTTTTATAGTCATGAATCTCTCTATTTCTCCTTCCCCCTTCCATGTCTCCTCTTCAGTTACTGACAGGGCTCCATTCAGTGATCCCAAACAGCTGGGGGAATGTGGACCAACACCATACTGACGGCAGACAGGGAGGGGAGATGGGGCTTACTGAAGTCCCAATATGGTGCTCCCTCAGGGGGATAAACCACCCACCTGCCCCCTGGGCCCTGGGGATTTTAAGCCTGGATCAGTCGCTCAGATTATACAAGGCTGTATTCAGATTGTCTAAAGTGAACCATCTCTGTCTTTAGACTGCAGGTCAGAGGTTTTCCCAACCACTCTGGCCTTACTCTGTTGCTAGCACTATTAATATTGCCCCACAACCAATTGAAAAAGGCAAGATTGAAAAATGTTGATTGGATTGAGGAAGAACAAAAGGGACTAATATGGGATGCCAGGAAACACTTGTGTATTGGGACATTTTTACTTTGATCTTCTCTTTAAACAGAATGGTGAATAAAAGTGTTTCTCACTATCTATCTAACGGGCTCTCCATTTACAGGCTTTCACTCCTCTCCATCCTCTATTTTCCCCCACCCATTCCCCCCTCCTCCCTGTATCACTAGAGTGCTAAATGAGCAGCAAAGAGCTAATCAACCATGATTGACACCTCACATCAAGGGACTGTGGGGAGGAGGGAGGGAGGGGAGGAGGTAGGTAAAGAGAGTACTAATACAGCAATTACTGGCCCTCCTTACGCTCAACAACCCCCCCTGCCACACACACACCTTACCAGCAGAAAGCCCTGACACCTCAACAGGTGTGGAAAGAGAAGGAATGGAGAGAGTGAGTGCAGAAAAGAAAGTGTAAGAGCGAGGGAGAGAGCACCTGTTTTGAGTCGCAGGCCATACATGCTGGCCTGAACTTGCACTGCCACACCCTGAACAGAGCAACATCCCAGCCACAATTCCCTCAGCTATCAAATTAGTTACTGCAGTGCTGGGGTCCATTCCATTTCAAATGATTTACAAAATAACATTGTATTTATCATGTGACCTTAACAACAGGTGTAGACTAACAGAGAATTGATTATTTACAGGCACTTCCAAAAGTCTGACAAAGGTAAACATAGAAATTGTTCATAGAAAAAGGCAAGATCAGAACTATTAGAATCGGAAACAATACTTACTGAGAATTATACTTGAAAAGGGCACCCACATAATAGAACAACATTCTCTGAATTTAGTTAAATGATCTTAAATGTATTGCTGTTATTCCGAGTTGTCAATTCAAATTGAAGGCAGTCCATTCAGGAAGTAATTTCAATGTTGATTTTCATTACCATATCCCTTTAATAATCGAATGTATAAGTTGGTTTACTTCATGAATTGGCTGACCTTTTGAATTTGTATTTTTTTATTCAGTTGTTGAAAGTAAATGTCAGTCTGTTGTCTTTAAATCAATACCAATGAATCCTCAGACATTTCAACCTACAGATGGATATCAGGTGTTTAGCAAGGTATGGGAGGGATTTCTGGCAACCACCAGAGGCCCCACAGGCTCTCATTAACCTCCTGGTGGGGCATCAAAGTAACAGGATCACTGCAGACTCACTGAGCAATCCAGCCATGGGGATCTGGAGCCGAAACGTCTCACCCCCTAATGTGAGGCCATGAAACACACCCCAACACGCACGCACACACACACACACACACACACACGCACACACAAACACACATACAACCAAACACAAACACACAACAAAGTCGAGGAAAGAGACACAACCAATATGTATATCTTTATTAATATACCAATTTCGCTCAAACTTCGCACATTGTTTAAACTGTGCAGGACAAATAACATGACATTTGAAATGGCTTTATCCAATATTGTGGGTGTGCAATGTGTAATCACAGTATGTTCCTCCATTTTGTTATTTCGTTGATTCTACCTTTTATCTTTTCTACATTTCCAATGCCAATCCTGCTCCTTTATATGGAACTTAGAGAGGCAGAGGGACAGGGGACCAGCTGGGATGGCCAGTCATTTGCAGTCCTGCCCTTACTCCCCCTCCACTCCCCACTCACACTGCATTCCTTCCCAAGTGTTGGCTAGGACAGCACGTTGTCACCACTGGCCCATTTGTGTCAGGGCTTGAAGAGTTCAATTCTCCACATGCTTACACCCTTAGGCCAGCACAGAGATGCAGAGGGGGAGACAGGGAATGAGGCAGAGAAAAGCAGAGAAAGGAACAGGAAAGAAGGCAAAAATAGAGAGAGAAGGTTCAGGGATTTTGGGAAAGTTTTCCAGCTGGGAAGGAAACAACGAGTAATTCTATGATTGTTGAAAAATGACAATGCGTTGCTCACCCACACCCTGGCTGGGGGGTTGAAAGAAAACTTGGCATATGAGTCAGAAAAAGTCTATATTGGTGTCTGTGAGCCACAAACGGTACAGGGATCAATGAAACAGGCATAAATTAGACAAGTTTGCTTGCATCCAATAGGGATGGTAAGGAAAAACAAACCTATCTGTCAATCCTCACAACATACGGGATTGACAAGCACAGTTAGCAGCCTCTGGAATGGGGGCTGTCTGTGTGGGCGTGTGCAGCAAAATGAGGGATGGGCATAGACAAGCCAATCAAATCTTCCAAAGAGGCAAGTGCAGTAGGCGGGTTAAGGGGCGGGTGAAGTGAAGGCACCTTGCAACAGCTGGTCTCAATTATCCGTGGAGGCTTGAAGGGCCACAGGGGCAAGACCGTGTGTGAGACGGACGGACGGTGAGGGGGGTGGGGTATGGTGGGGGGGAGACCACTGGCGCCATGAGGGGAGCAACAGGTCAGGGAGGATGACGATTATAAAAATACTAGCAAGCTGTTGGCCTTGTGCTGGTGGTGCACAGTTTGTGTGTGTGTGTGTGTGTGTGTGTGTGTGTGTGTGTGTGTGTGTGCGTGCGTGCGTGGGGGGTAGTAGGGTGATGTTTTACCTCCACTTCCTGTGAGATAGTTTTCCTGTCCAAACAACAGAAGTGCATTCTTCTGTGCCTGCAACCAGAAATAGATGATTGTAATTCCCCACAGCAGACAGGATTGTTGCTGAGGCATCCATGCCATCTTTTCCAGCAAAACCTTGAGTCATTTTGAATAGGATTATTGACCATCCCAGTTTGTTTCCATATGTCATGGATTCATGTGTTGTAAAAATATGTGGTTGATCTCTTTCTACTGGAGAAAATCCTTTCCATGGAAGTCTGATGTCTTTTCTTCTAATGGAGTGCATCAGAGCTGGGCTCACTTCGGAAGCTTAACAAGATCAGTCCAGGTGGGTCTCCATTCAGGAGAACAGATGCTGGTGGATGTGGTGTTCTGGGACCATTAGGGTGCACACTTTACCCAGAACATGAATGGGACATTGCCCTGTGTAATTTTCCCACCTTTCAGGCGACATATTAAACAGGCCTACAGTTCCCATGGCAGTTATTGTGACAGTAGGGTTGTTCTCCCCAGTGTCTGGGCTACATTTCCAATCAGGTCCTCATATCCCTACAGCCAATCATCCCCAGTGGGTTAATAATTTAAACACCTTTATTTAAAAACAGATATGATAAGTGATGATACGTCAGTTTTATGTTATTCTGCTCAGGACAAATTCTTAAATCACGCTGTGTTTGTCACCAGTGACTCAATCTCACTGATGGAAATATCCATGATGCTTGGTTGTACTTTATTCAACTCCGGACCTGCTCCATCACTGCTGTATTTATTGTGATCCCACATTGACCTCTGCTGAACAAATATAGTAGTGCAGTTGAACCACAGAACACGTTTACAGATTCTAACTACACAGACCTATTTCAGACATGTGACGTGTACAAGCGGTAGTTGTCTTAAAGATAACATCACATGTCATCTTGAGTCGAATATAATTACAGTGCATTATCAACCATCAATACGCACAAGTGCCATTCGCAACTGCAATCCTCTGATCTCCTCAGATCAGTCCATCTTTCATAGTGTTTCTCTAAGTTATTATTGTTTCCTTTTTATAGCAATGACGGACCATGCAGACCTGGGACAGTCTGGAACGGAGCTCAAATGTGAGATATCAAACTGGATAATGATAATGTTATAGGTATAAAAAGGCCTAAGTAGATGTTGTTAGCCAGTCTCATAATATATTTGATATGAAGATTAACAATGTGTCTCTCTAAGAGGGAACAAAATAACAACCAAAAAGAGAAAAAAAGCAACTGGTAATTTAGCACAATACACTTTTTGATTTAGTATTGTTTTCTTTATTGGAGAATGTTATCTTTATCCAGATTCCCTTCACCACAGATTTATAAGGACAACTGTCAATCTTCATTACTAATGATACAGGGAAATCATGACCAAATATTATGCTGACACCTGAACAGTACACACTCCATGTTGTAGCCCTCTGTCTCAGAAACACTAACAGGACAACATTAACCCCATCAACCTCAATAGTAAACTAAGCAGTTGCTCTAAACTGTACTTCACTCACACTCATGTGATCCTTGTACTGCATCAAAACATACTACACTGATTAAATATTAAATATATTCAGGCTTACGTCTCATTATCTTATATAGCCACCACCCGTTTCAATATGCTGTAATAAATATGCATAGATTTTGTGTATTCTCTTAAAAATTACAAATACTGTCTACCACTAACACCACCACCACCACCACCACCACCACTTTAACAAATATAAGGGATTGTGACTGGCCTGTGGTTGTTATGAACTGCAGTGCTCTCTGTGTTGAAAACTAAACTGTATGTACCAGATGGAACCCTATTCCTTACATAATTCTCTCATTTTAACAGGGCCAGGTCCAATAAAATACAACACCACCGTACCCAAACTAAAAACCTAAAATAGAAACTTCAAATAAACACACACCATTTGACATACACAGACAGAGCTAAGAGTTAAGATGAAGCTGAGTAAATGTATGTTTTCTGGACGCTGTTTACAGAAAATTATCTAATGTCAGCTCTAAATGCTGCTCCCTCTTCCCTGACAGGTTAAGGTGCAGGATTAAGTTAGTGTTCAGGGCAACACCTCAACACTTCAGATCCAGCCATTTGTAACACTCATCATCCCCATCTGCTGGTTCGAGTGTTAAATAACACAACTGCCATTCTGGAGCATTTTCGTCTTCACCCTGAACAAATGTAAATAAACACACAAGGACGCCACAGTCAATGTTAGGGAAGGTTCTATATGTCGGTTGATGAAGATCACAGCTGGCTGGTTTAGCCTTGCACTCTCAGGTCATCACCCTGCACAACATCAAAGTTAAACAGTTTGATATTTGAGACAATGAAAAGACCTGACCTGAGGTATACGTGATAGTTGCATCCACAGTCCCTCATGCATCTACAGTCTCTCTATGAGTGATCGTACAGTAGACATTGATCCACTTCTCAGAAAACCTTTGAGGCAGCAGGATGGACCCCTGCAGGAACAACAATTGTGGGATGTTTCCAAGCCCAGAAAAAAATATTTTCTGAAAAGACATGTAAGTGCATAACAATGGTTACCTGAGGCGGTGGGATCTGGAAGGCATTGTCTGGGTTTTGTTTATTGTAGAAACGGACATGGTTAATGGGGTTCTCTTCATTCATACCCCAGTCCATTGTGATTGGCTGATGGAAACAAAGAAAGAAATAAAGATATGGATACTTTCAATGTAATTTTGAAACGGTCATCTATGTGGTGGAAAGACTGTTCAGTGGTGTGAAATTGAAATGCTATAATCCATAATTATTTCCTTTATTGAAGAGAGAAAACTGAAAACTCACATCCAAAATAAGGTCCTCTCTGTCACATCTTTCGTTCTGACACAAGGCATCCAATCTTTCCTAGGGGAGAGGAGGAAGTTGGAGGAGAGCTACATAAAATGGATCTCATTGAAGGGTCAACTATTAAGACTTGGAAGAATGTTCTCCCCCCACATCAATACTGATACACACACCTCTGAGAGACTTTCAACTGGAATCTGTTCCAGAAACCTGTAGAGGCGTCTCTGGGTGATGTTCCGCAGGATTTCTCTGGCGTCGTTCAAATCATGGGTTGTTGAGTGCAGGATCTGCTCAAACGCGTGGTCTACAGGAGAGGGAAGGAAAAGGGTAAAGAAACAAAAGAGTAGTAAGAATTAATATGAGTGTGGAAAGATTTTATTAGGGAAAATTGTGCCAAAATGTGCCAGACAGAACCGGCAACCCCAGTTGTTTTTGACAGCCAAGATACCTGGCATAAAACTCTGACAACAAGAGGCCTGAATCATAGAATGACTGCAAGTAGACCAGAGCAACTGGGCATATTTTAGGGTTCTATCATTTATTTAGTAATGACTGAATTCCAAGATAAATGGGCTAATGACCAAATCTGCTTTGAAATTATTCAGAATTAATCTAAAAGCTTGTTTAGAAACAGAATATGCTCTGTATGCATATGTTCATTTACAATAAACGATAGTTGACAAAAGTGATTTGGCTACATACAGAAATGTTTGTGCCTTTTGTTGGTATTGGATTGATGAGTGGACTTACATTTTTTCATTTGTATAGAACTGAAGTCATATTAGATCATTGTCTAACAAACAATGAAACAGGAATACTTGAGCCAACCTTATTTTTGGGGCTCACCAAAAATAACCTTATTTTGATAGATTTTACACCCGTTGGTACTCTATAAATACACGATGAAAATGATTTGTCCCCCATTCATACATTTTTAGTGACGTCACTGCTGAGCAAGAGTACATGGTATGTCAATTGGGTTGAACTGACCAGTGAGTTTAGTGTAGGCCTCCATGTCGTTTATTGCTTCGGACATCCTGAATATCCTGCCCGCTGAACCTTCAAAATGGATGTTATCGTTTGCCATGACAAACGCGTCTGTAATCCTAATAAAAAAAGATTGAACTTATAACATACATCAGAAAAAAGTTATAGGAGAAACTGTATGTAATAACATATTGCAGCGATCCGAAGAGGCCAGTGCTAATTACTCATTGTTCTGCACTGAAGGGGAACAAAGGATTACGGAACAATCAGAGACCAGCTCTAAAGCAAAATTGTGAGGTGCTCATGTTTAGTTGTTCTAGTTGATACATGGTTATTGAAGTTATGGGTTGTTTGTGTTCAGGGGATTGGGACAGTTCGAGTTAAAAAAATGTGGTTACTGTGACAGAGCCTTACATGGCTGGGGTTCATGTTCCTTGTTGAATTGTGACTTTTCCTGGGGTTGTGTGATGTAAAGCACACATGAATTGCATAAGGAACCAGTCTCTGTCTAACTAAATTGTTTTTCAAGCAAGCTCGCCACAATATAAAATGGAGAAAAAAAGCAAAATAATTGACTGTACATTAATTCTATGGCCCTGGTCACTGGGTGCTTGTAGGCTCTTCTATGGAGGCAGTTGCGTGTTTGGAACATATCATACAGATTATTCAGTTCCTGTTAACAGACAAAACACAGGGATCAATAGCTTACGTACATGACCAATCATCACGTTGAATGAACTCTTGTAAAAATATAGGGCTTTTTTTACTTTGTCTCTGTAGCAGATTTGATTCTTCCCATCCACCTTACAGACACGGATGAACTTGAGGGAGCGACGGTAGTCAAAGTTGTTCTGGATGCCCAGGTGGTAGCTATCCCTATTGCAAGAGGAAGAATTTGTTACGCTGATTACTTTTCTTACATTTTTCTTAACCAAACATAATCTTACTGACTTAACCAAGCACAATTACACTGAACTAAACATTTGGAATTGGGGAAAAATATGATTGTAAAAAAAGACGTTATTGTTTGAGTCTCCACCAGACGTTATTGTCTGAGTGGTACAATGAAGCTCCTGGGGTTAGTTTCAGACGTTCCCCCACAATAAGGCACTAGCTCCCAGACATCCTGAGGACAACTTCTGCTGCAGGAACTGCAGTCACTGGTAACATGGTCAAAAGCAATGTCTTTAAGAATGTGTTTTAAGAACAAGACTTTCCCATTACTTCCTTACCACCATTACCACCTGAGTGGTCTACAGGCTTGAGGGGCCTTGTGTGCTTCATTATAGGCCTCACTAATAGAAGAGTGAGAGGCAGAGTGGTAGAACACTACTATGCTGTATGCAGAGGCAACCTGAACAATACTATGGCTAAACTCCACATAAAAGTGTGGTAGTGAGGTATCAGCAAATGAAGTTCTCTGTAGCGATGCAAGGGCTGGTGATAAACCTAAAAGCCTTTGGCCAGTGTTTCTGAATCCTGGTCCTGGGGACCCGGCAGTGTGCACTTTTGATTTTGCCTGAGCACTCACACACCATAGGGAGTGATAGGACAGACTGATAAATAACCACAGAATGCGTTTGCCTGCTGTCTTAAGGGCCTGCCAGGAGGCAGAGTCAAAATAAACAATGGCTACCGGACGAGGCAAATGCTAGCACACCATCGGCCACTACCTAGCCTTTACCTCGCCAATGAATGGTCACTGGCAAACAAAATGGAAAAAAAATGACTGAGAATCATCCCAGAAAAATGGATTATGGCTTGCAGCATTATGATTTTCTCAGAAACACGTCTTAACAACAACATACCTGACTACATAATAGAGCTGGAAGGGCACAATGTCTTCAGAGCAGATCAGATCGAGGAGCACACAACAACATATGAGCACACAACGCTCTCTCTTTCCCCGACAAGTTAAACAGGTTCTATGCCCACTTCGACAGGGACAACAAAGACGCCACCCTCTCAGACAATTCACTTCAGAAGTGGTGTCTGCATGGAGCAGGGTAAATGCATGCAAGACTGCTGGTCCTGATGGCGTCCCAGGTATGTGCTCAGTGCATGTGCTGGGCAGCTGGCCGAGATCTTTACTGACATTTTTAACATGTCACTGGCCCATTTGTTTGTCCCAACATGCAACTCAAGACTGCAACCATTGTGTCAGAGCCGAAGCGGTTGACTGCGTCTTGCATGAATTACTTCTGACCTGTAGCATTCACCAACACAATGAGTGCTTCGAAAGATAAGTTCTGGTAAGTCCCCCAATACTGGATCCCTATCAGTTTGCCTACAAGTCAAACAGGTATACAGAGATCTACCCATCTACCCATCTGAACAAAACCGACACCTATGCAAGAATGCTATTCATGGACTTCAGCTCCCATCTCGATTTGTCTACAAACCATGACCTGGGAATCAGCCCCTATCTCTGCAACCGGACTTTGTACTTGCCAACAAACAGACTGTTAGGTTAGACATCTTCAACATCTCCACCCTGATCCTGAACACTGGTGTTCCACAAGGCTGTGTGGTGAGCCCCCTCCTGTACTCCCTCTTCCCCCTTGACTGCGTTCTTGTACACAGCTCCAACACACCCTCGTCAACTTCACAGATGACACCACGGTGGTAGGCCTGATCCGTGACAATGGCGAGTCAGCCTGCAGGCAGGTCAAGTGCCTGGCGTCATGCTGCGCTGACAACAACCTCTTTCTCTCAACTCAAAGAAAACCAAGGAGCTCATTGTGGATTGCAGGATGTCTGAAGGCTGCAGCCTCGCCCAAGTACCTTGGCATACCTCCTAAACCAACGCCAGGCTATGTATTGTTAAAGTTTCTGATTATAGTTAAAGAGATCAACTCTTAATTAAGGGACCAACCTGGCAAAGTAGTCCCACTTGTCCACATCAATGCCGTTCCTCTTGTTGGCCACAATCTCATAGAGGAAGGACTTCTCCTCTGGCCGGCCCTCATATTGCCACTGTGGAGAGGAAACATACAAATCCTTAAGTTTGTATTAAACCCTTAGACAACACACCTTTGATGATCATATTTTCAATGTCAATTTGAAAATGTTGGTTGAAGCCTGAGCAATGATTGTGCTTATTTATTTGAGTATTTAGTGTTGTTTGTACATTCTGTACACCTAGCTAGGTTGCTAGTAGCTTTTACCCTGTGGTCTGTGATTGGCAATTTTAGCTAGCTGCAAGAAGCTGAAATACCCCATAAAATTAGACTTGCTTAATTCATACAAGACATATTTTTGTCTGTGATCTGTACCAACTGCGCTCAAATAGTCTACATTTAGTTGGCTAGAATATTCATAAAAGGCTCAGCCAAATCAATAGTGTTGGCAGGTGGTTGCTAAATCTCTCTGCATGGTAGATTTAAAGCAAAAAGATGTTCAGACCAGTATAACTTAACCAACGTGATGGCTGGCTGACTGGTTGGCTAGCGGGCGAATTGACTGACTCAGCACCTCATTGTGCGTATCAGCGGCCAGGGGTCCAGCGATCAGTTCCCTGATGAAGACCAGGTCATCAGGAAGGACCAGGCCATGTTCCATCATCACCGGCTCCAAACTGTTCACATCCACCAGGTGGTCAAACATGGCCAAGGACGCCGTCTCGTGCTGCAACACACACACATACACACGATGGACCTATGGACATACACACCTGGACAGGCACATTATTGTGCAGGACACTGAAAGAAATATGTATATATAAAGGAGAAAAAATTATAAGGAAAGAAAAGTCTTACCTTCCAATTTGATTCTGGATTTATTTTTGGGATGAACATCTTATCAAACAAATGAGAGAAAGGACCATGACCTGGAGATTGAGAAAGGAAGATTGAAAAAGAGGTAAGGGTTTGTGTGTATACTGTATTGTGTTGGGACAGTTGGAATTAAAATCATTCAATTCTGGAAGTAAGCTAAAATTACAATTTATATTAAATAACTCAAACTGAATCTATTTGATTTCTGAGTGAAAGTCAAGGCAATTCATTTGAAATTGTAAATGCAGTGGTGTTTAAATGCAAATAACTTCCTGAACCCAATTTCAAGATGTCAGAATCTCATTTTTCATACAGTATTGTAAAATCAGCATAACCTTGAATCATTAGGTACATTTACAAATAGAGAAAGTTTAACTTGGTGAAAGATGCTGCTTGTGGTAGAACATACAAGGGCAGAATTAAGTAAATCAGGAATGATCTTGAATGCATGTTTTAAGTCATTTAAGACTTGACCTTCGCATTGGGCAGACTCAAACCAGACAGATTCTGGACAGAAATGTCTTACCCTTATTCAAAGTAGCTTATTCCAGGTGAAAGAAATCCACATTTTGGTTGCATTCAAACATGTGGGTGTGTTTGCGTGTGCATCTCACCCAGGTCGTGACAGAGCCCAGCAATCTGAACACACAGTATGTCTCTACGGGTGATGAGGAGCTCCGGCTGTCTTTCATTCAACTCCTGGACCAGCCGACCGGCCAGGTATCCAACTCTGAATCACACCAACACACCAATAAAAACTATTTCAGAACCTAAAAAACTGATCAATAAGAACATTGAGCACTTAAAACAATTGTGCCTTTTGAAAATGTATGCAGGCTCTTCTAACCTAAAAGAATACATCCCAATTTTCCACAAGTGTCCATTTGCATGGTCCACATCATGGATTTAAAACCACCTCACACCTTTTGGCTACATTGTACAAACACACTTGTACCCTATGAGGTGCACAAGCACACCCTGCTACATACCCTATGGAGTGTTCAAAGCGGTTGTGGGAGGCTCCAGGAAAGACAAAGTATGTTCCTCCCAGCTGCTTAATGTGGCGGAGCCTCTGGAACTGAGGGGTGTCGATGATACGGACCAGCAGAGGATGCATCTCTATGTGGCCATGGATGGGGTCATTAAACACCTACGGGAGAATAATGTGATTACTGCTACTACAACGGAGGTTTTCCACCTGTCTCTAATAGAAATAGTTATAATTCTAAGGTTATGTGAGTTGTGGGTGTTATTACACTTACATGTTAAGTATTTCAGATTTTGAAATAGAAGTGGAAAGTACATTTTTACTACACAGTTTCATGATATCCAATTCATGATTAAGATTCTGCTTCATCCCATCAGTAACAGGACAGTTAATGTTGAAATATGCCTATTCTATTTTTATTCTCACTGACTCATAAGTTTATGTTTCTCTCTTATAAGGGCGAATCAGAATATTTAACTTGCATGAATTACATTTGCCAAGGCTATAGTAATATTGCTCTATTATCCTGTAGTA
>JACXGJ010015614.1:0-13272 GCA_016801105.1 Esox niger | reverse complement strand
TGTGTGTGTGTGTGTGTGTGTGTGTGTGTGTGTGTGTGTGTGTGTGTGTGTGTGTGTGTGTGTGTGTGTGTGTGTGTCTGTGTGTGTGTGTGTGTGTGTGTGTCTGATTGCTATTGATAATAATGACTCACCTGCTCCAGATTCTATATTTCTTTCAGATAGAATGACAACAGTCAGCAACAAAAAAATTAAGAGTGTAGATTTCCCATGATGAGACCAAAATGATGAAAGAGTTTTGGCTGACTCTCATAGGGAACATCCTATAGCAGCACATGCATATATTATCATACATTTTGACTCCATTCCTTCCCCCAGTGGGATCTGAACACACAACCCCCTGCACTGCCCACACCAGGCTCTGCCCAGTGAGCTACATAGGACACCAGAAGTGGAGCAAAAATGCATATAATATACACTCAATCATTAGACAGAACAAAATAAAGATTAAAAATGCATATAACATACACTCAATCATTAGACAGAACAAAATAAAGATTAAAAATGCATATAACATACACTCAATCATAAGACAGAACAAAATAACGATTGAAAATGCATATAACATATACACAATCATTAGACAGAACAAAATAAAGATTAAAAATGCATATAAAATACACTCAATCATTACACAGAACAAAATAAAGATTAGAAACGCATATAACATACACTCAATCTTTAGACAGAACAAAATAATGATTGAAAATGCATATAACATATACACAATCATTAGGCAGAACAAAATAAAGATTAAAAATGCATATAACATACACTCAATCTTTAGACAGAACAAAATAATGATTGAAAATGCATATAACATACACTCAATCATTAGACAGAACAGAATATGCATACACAGTGAGCACTGCAAAATAACTGAAAAGAGATGGAGAGAAGAAATGAGAGAGCAGGGATAAAAAGA
This sequence comes from Esox niger, assembly GCA_016801105.1. Lineage (NCBI taxonomy): Eukaryota > Metazoa > Chordata > Actinopteri > Esociformes > Esocidae > Esox > Esox niger. Next base: position 12,350 of record JACXGJ010015614.1, on the reverse strand, counting down.
GAAAAGATGTAGAAATAGATTAGACAAATATGGAGCAAGAGATGGAGAGATAGTGATGGCAATAAGAAGAAATAGAAAATGGTGGAGGGAGAGAGTAGGAGACAATAAAGAGAAGGAAAGAGAGAGTGGAAAGGGAGAGAGAGTGACAGAGAAGAGGAGAATGATATATGACTAAACCAGGGAGAACAATATGATTAACTCTTTCGACTCTGGACTGAGACAAGAAACGTACCAGCCTACATACAGACCGCAATAAGTTTCTGGGAAGATGAATGCACACACACCTACACACACACACACACACACACACACAGAACTAAAACATCAGTGGGCTGGTGTCTTTATCTGAATGATGGACTGAAGACATTTTCAGGGAGTAGTATGCATGTGTTTGTGTTCTGAAAAACTTTTGCAGGACTTTGTTTGATGTATAAATATTGTGTGTTGTTGTTTTGTATATCTCCCTGACCAGAGGTACCTTGTAGGTTTGTGTGTGTGTGTGTGTGTGTGTGTGTGTGTGAGTGTATGTATGTGTCTGTTCATGGACTGATGATAAGATTACATACTACATAAACCTGATCAGCAGGATATTTAACCAGAGCCAATCAGAAGTCAGCAGGCCTTTCACCAAGAACCAATCAAAAATCTATTTATTGTAAACACACACGATGTCATTCTTTGTTGGCATCTGACTGTGTGTGTGTGTGTGTGTTTGTGTGTGTCTATCTTAAGAATGAAAAGCCTGTTACAAGGAGAACTGACCAAAGCTTTGAGATCCTTTCAGGGGGTTTCATCATAAAAAAGTCCCAAACTTTGACTCTTTTGTCTAAGACCTGCGCTCCACTTGGGGTGAAACACAAATGACATTCTATTCACTATTTACCTCACTCCAATATAGGATCTGCTTAAGTAATATAATGTCATTTGTGACTCTGACCTTGGCCTACAGTAACCCCAAACATTTCCATGGGCAGTGAGTGTAATTGTGAACAATGAAAGTGTCAGGTGACCTGTGGATCAGCCAATCAGGAAGGAGGGAACCCCACATTCTTGTTTGACTTGCAAATGACCCATATGCAAATTTAAGCTGAGAACAGTGTGTTTCCATAGTAGCTGCTGAACACTCCCTCTTAATCCAACTTGATCATTATTTATTCTCTCTTTCCTCTCCTTTTCTCTCCCTTTCTCTTCATTGCTATTCCCCAGATCTCTTCATACATACATCCTGAGTCTCCCATATTTTCTCACATTCCCAGTCTCTCTGCATGTAAACTCTTTCTCTCCTCATTTCCGTTCTCAGCTCTCTACTGCTAGATTCCCTCTTTCTCTTCCACTCCTCCTGAACGCTCATTGTGAACTTTAAGAAGCCATGTAACCACAAATCTTGGAAGTAACTCAACTCAAAGCAACAATAAAGTGACACGCTTATTAATGAAACCTTAAGTGTAACACTTAACTCTTTTGTTTTATGAGCTTATATTTGTCACAGTGAACGTAGAAAAATGTAGATTCCTGTCCTAGAGATAGGACACCTTTCATCAGGACTGTACACACTAATTTAATATTAGCAGAACATAAACAAATTATACATACTCAATAACCCAATTTGTTTGCCACTCCCCAATGACTTAAGTTAGGCAGTTCTATTTTTTACAGTGTAACCTCCTTCTTCCTGTCCATCTATTACTAATACCCACTTTACTCCCTTACTTCCTGCTGCACCAAGCCCTCCTACCCTGCCCCACTTCACCCAATCAGATAAGATTATAATCCTCTGTGTTTTTGTTCAACACGGCACACCTTCCCAATAACATTCATCATGTTTGTCGTCTACAACACCACCAACATTAAAACTCTCTCTGGTCCATTACCACTTCAGGAGCACATATGGCCCTCCTCTCTGTTTACAGACAACAGGGGAAGATGGTCAGATAGTCCTGGGTTAGAGGTGCTGCTGGGTGAGGCCCAGTCCCAAGCAGAGAAAGAGAGGGTGAGGAGAAAGGGGAGAGTTAGAGTGAAATTAAGAGAGTTGGAGGAACGGCCTCACCCTAAAGAGCTACGAAATCAGACTCATTTCTCCAAATCCTCTGTGCCAAATTCTGTCAGACTTGGGCACTGACAGTGAACCTCTGTTAGATATAAAGAATGATCCAAGTACCAGGATCCCAAACATAAATTCGGTCAAAATGCAGAGTTAAAACTATAAGCATTTCCCCTACAATCCCTGTGACCTTAGCTAGTCATGAATCTCTATGTTTGAAGTGGGGTTTTGATGGCATGCAGGGCATAGCACACAAATGTAAGCGTTTGCAGGACATGCAATTTGATTGGATGAAAACTTTTCTTGCAAAACACACCTAATGGAGGTGAAGTAGAAGCTAATCATTGTAATTGTGTTCTTTTGTCGAATAGAATGGAAACTGTACAAGCCACTTTAATGTGGACCTCAGGTTAAAACATTTTTGTTCCTAAAGGGCTTTTAAATGCTTGATAACTGAACTTCATGCCATGTTTTACTATTTGTTTTTATTTGATATAACACAGGGCTCAGCTGTAAACGAGATCTGGTTCTCAATCAGACTCACTCCATGAATAAATGAAAAATCTAACAAAATTGCAAATTAAAAAGAGATGTAATATATCAATTTCTCTGAAGCAAGCAAGGGTGACTGTCGACCAGATATTAAAAAATGTTTGACGGGGAACGATTGACATGGACTGAGGGCTGAGACAATCAGGGTCAAGAGTGATAGCTGTGAAATGGCTAGCCAGTTAATGCCGCAGTTGAGACTATCTATATTATGTTCAGATATGGGAGACCTGTAGGTTGCTAAGCTGTTTTTCAGTGGATTTCCAGAACTTATGATCAGAGCCACTGGCAGGTACTTGATGTTTATAAAATCTTGCCTTTGGTGTCCCGACTCCTCTTCCCTGACTCATTGGGTCTTTTGGAGGCCAAAGACATGAGTCAGAAGAGGCGTTTACGCTGGATTAGAGAACACAGAGATAAACTAAAGACTGTAGTGTTTTTTTGGCATGGACTTTCTTGAGTAGGGCAGGTTTACTGAAGACGGTATTCAAAATATGGCTGATCCAGGGCTAATGTACAGATGACAGGTCAGGTAAGATGGCCACTCCATAAATGTCAAACAAAGGAGTCTTGTGGACACATCTGTTACGTCCTGTGGAGTGTGTGTGTGTGGTCTCTCTCTGTTCCATTCCCAGGTGTGGTGAGTTGCTGCTGATGATGTGGGCGGGGCCATCAATCCAATCATCGATCCCCACCAGCCAATCCCCAGCAGCTTGCCGCCCTATAAAGACATTCAGTTTGTTTGTTTAGGTTAGTGTGTCTTTGTCGAGAATAAAGAGTGAGTGTGAGACTTGTTTGTATGTGTAAACCTCCTTGTCCCAGACCTGCATGGAGTAGGGTTAGGTGGATCCCCTTGGGTTTACATACACCCGTAGGTAACCCACTGTTATGTACACTAGGTTAGACGCCAGCGGCTGTCGCCCAGTGGTTTTTGTAGCAGTGAGGTAAGTTGTGTGCTAGGTTAGCTTGTAGCAGTGAGGTAAGTTGTTTGCTAGGTTAGCTTGTAGCAGTGAGGTAAGTTGTGTGCTAGGTTAGCTTGTAGCAGTGAGGTAAGTTGTGTGCTAGGTTAGCTTGTAGCAGTGAGGTAAGTTGTGTGCTAGGTTAGCTTGTAGCAGTGAGGTAAGTTGTGTGCTAGGTTAGCTTGTAGCAGTGAGGTAAGTTGTGTGCTAGGTTAGCTTGTAGCAGTGAGGTAAGTTGTGTGCTAGGTTAGCTTGTAGCAGTCAGGTTTAGAAGTGTAGGGAAGCTCAGGGTCTTTATGTATTATTTATTTGATTTGACAGACCGTTGGCACTACCCTACTCCTGTACCTTTCACCTGCCGCCCTCGTTCCCTTGTTAAACTGTTGTTTCTTTGTTATAATAATTGTTACAGACAATAAAACCCCAGCAGATGGGTAATGTCTATATGGTTGTCTTGGTTCTCCTTGTTCCACTGTCGGCTTGCACACTCACCACCTTTCAGTAGGCCCTTATCCAGTGTGAGCGATCTTGGGTGGTTGTGTCCTCAACCAGGAGCCATTGGAGGGGGCGTAACAACATCAAACCAACTGCGATCTTGCAGACAGAATTTTGCAATGGTTTTCTCATGGTACAACATCAAACTCCAAATAACGCATTGAGAGTCAAATTAAAACGGGGGGGAAAACTAACGATCCAAATCCAGAAAAGACATTGAATTCACCACCCACTTAAAGTAAAGTGATTCTTAACCCTTCCATAGCACAGCTCCCCCCAACAGAGAGATAACCTATCATGTTTCCAAACCCAGCTGGTTCTGGGGTTCTGTTCACAAAAAGAACCCAAAATGAGAACTTGACACATTGGAAATAATCCACCAAAACGTTGGGGACTGTAGGCACCCTCCTCATCGTAATATAACATCTCAAATTCCCAGGGCAGTGAAAGGGAAAATGCCCAGATACATGTACTGGAGTGTTCCATTCTGATTCTTTGTTTTCACTAAGACTCCAGAGGGGTCAGGGGTTAGAGGTAAGAGGGGTTCATCCCAGCCTCCTAATCATTTCAAGCTTCCAGTTGTATCATTCATCTACTCACCTCACCTGCAACACAAAACATGCCGCGATGTCGGGTCTAAGATATTGTCATCACACACGAGGCAATAGCGATTGTCTGATAAATGACTAAAATGCAACAATGTAAAGTTTTCACCCGTGCAGATTTACTGGGATTCAGTCAACTAGTGCCATCTCGAGGACAAGTTTGGTATTTATTACAAACTTGACCTGACACCACCCAGGAAACATTCAGCAAAACGTTATGGCTTTGTCATGTTTAGAAAACAATAATAATAAGGAAGTAGTGACTGGAGTGCAGAACCCAGCCCAACCTCGTCCAGAATCCAGCAGTCCTCTGTTAATCCATCTGTTAACCGCATCTCAGAAAAGAGATGGAAGCCAATTCTGGGTCAAACACCTGACAGGCTGAAGTCCCTTTCCAACACTGGGGAGCCTTTTGAACTTCATGACTGCTTTGGCAGGTGTTTTGGTTTTTAGGTTGACTTCTTTCACCCACCAAGCAAAACATTCTTCTTGTTAGTCCATATTTCTTTATGCTTTATTCAGCAGGATGATAAGGTTTCTTGCTGATCAGTGAGCTGGAAGCAGGAGCCCAGACAGCTGTAGTAAGACAGATTTATTTATGGAGGTCAGTGAGTGGGGAACTCAACATGAAAGCTTATGTGAACAAACATACGTGTTGCCTGGTGAAAAACATGTAGCAACCATGTTTTAAAATGCATTAGTTTGATCAGTGCATTTCAAACAAGCAGCAACTAATAACACCAATAATAAAAGCAGCACTTTCATAGAGAAATTAGGCATTGAATGAAGAGCTGTAATTTAGCATCGCTGCAACCCAGTAAAAACAAACTTTCCAGAAAGCCCTACTTCTAAACATGTTATCTTGTCCAAGAAGCCCAGATGAAAGCCTATATTGTTTCCTCAGACACCATACAGGCATTGATGGCAACATCAGGTATATCCACCCTTTGGATAACCTAAACCGTGACAGAAAAATGCAGGAGTGCAATGTACATAAAACACCATTTGGGCCTGAGATTCAGAGACCAGCATACACTCAGAAACTACATTTCCATACAAACCCTAGAACAGGAAGAAAACATTTCCATACAAACTCTAGAACAGGAAGTAGCAGGTACTATTGAACAGGAAGATAGATCTGTCATATTCTTACTACAGAGAGGTGCGTGGTAGAACAGGAAGCAGCAGGTATTATTGAACAGGCAGATAGATCTGTCACATTATTTCTATAGAGAGGTGCATGGTAGAACAGGAAGTAGTCACTGTAAGCATGAGTCATATGTCCTAGGGCCCCAAAGAAGCTGAAGAACTTTCAGCTAAAGTCGTCAAGACTTTGTCAGGAAAAAAATACCCAGTAATTTAAAGTAATTACAGCCAAAAGCAAACTGCACAGTAGAAAGCATTAAAAAATAAACATTTACAGCAAAATAACAATTGAAATGACTGCATGAAAAAAACAATACATTAATTATCAACACCTTATATATTATGATCATAATTAAGTCTTTATATAAACCAGTACCTGATGGAAGCATTTTTATTGTGACATAACATGTTGAAAAGGGACAAGAAATGCTCTCCAAAGTAAAAACAAAACGTCAAGTGACAAAAACGCTGATTGTTCCAATCCTTTCTTCCTCAAATGTGCACTCGATCACATAATGGAGCAGAGGGAGTGACTGGTGGAAGACTTCAACCAACAAAGTGAGTCCATCACACAGGGGAGTAGTGAACAAGTGTACACTTCAGGGAAGAAGTCTTTTTGGGATACGCTCAGTCAGCAGTTGCAATAGTATTCGGCAGGAGGTGAAGGCCGGCAGGAGGTGAAGCCGGCAGGAGGTGAAGCCGGCAGGAGGTGAAGCCGGCAGGAGGTGAAGCCGGTGGAGTTGACCTTGGGGGTCAACATCTAGGTCACATGTTAAGTCTGTGAGAGGTGTTTGGCTGTTGGTCACATGTGAAGACGTCCCTGGCTGCGTCTGAAATGCTGTGGAACCTAAATCAGAGGAAACAGGAAACGTTCAGAAGCAGACTGAAGGAGATTCCCAAAACTAAAAGGACATTCTGGTTGGATGACAAGAAAATATGGGATCCTCATGGATTTCTGGAAAACCTGGGAAATTTGCAGCTCGAAGCACTCAAAGAACAATGGAATCCCTGTGTCAATTACAGATCCAAGACCATCAGGACACTAGAGCAGAAGAACAGCTACCCCTGCTGGTCAACATAACCCAGGAACCATTTCTGTTAGACATCAAATCATTGGCCAATGAGAAGGATGTGACCTTCCAGTAAGAACAACTCCTGGATTAGGTTATTGAATTGATTACATGGATGAATTAGGAATTGGCTGAGGGTTGAATAAAGGCATAATGCTAAACCTACTTGGCCCTTCGTTGTTTTCATCAATGACCTTCCACAGAACGACTGAAACCACTCGGTACATTTCAGCCAAACCAGAAAATATATGCTTCTAACAAAGCGCTCCAGTCAGCTTTTAGAATCGGGGAGTATAATAGCTTCTCTAGTAAAGGAAAGCTGCTCTTATACATAAAATCATTATATTTGAGACCAATCACTCAATACACCCTGACTGACCGGCCCGGTCCAGACAGGCGCTGGGAGACATCCAGACTGAGGTCTCTTCATAGTCCTCAGGTCTTGGGGGGCTTACAATGGTTTAAAACAATCTGTTTGATAGAAAAACTGTTTGTGTGCCACTGTTTACGTTGTACTTACACAAGGCGAAACATCTGGGCTGCCGAACGGTGAGAGCTCGGCCGAGCGGTTTTCCTTGTCGTACGAGTTGTTGAGACGATGATGAGCGAACTTCCTCTTCAGGGCCTCCGCGATCATGGCGGCTGGGTCACCAGAACCGACCGGGGCCTTCCTCTGCTGGGTTCTCACTGGCGTTCCGCCCGGCGACCTGGGTCAGGGAGAACAAGACACCAGACAGAGCCTTTAACCGGACTGTCTTAAGTTTCAAAGCTGCTGCGGTTACAAGAGCAGAGTGGAACACAAAGACATCACAGGTTGTCTGCACTGCTACCTCTCCACAGAGCGCAGTTTGACTTGGTTCAGGTCCTTCAGTACATCCAGCATGGAGGGGAGTGGGCCGGCAGACTCATCCTGGGGCTGTAGTAGATCGCCAAGCCCAGCCGCATGGCCCTTCCCCTGGACAGGACCCTTCCTGGCCTCCCTGCGCAGACGGATTAGATCCCCCACATCAGTCGATCCCATGTGGGATCCGGTGGGAGGAGGGCCGGGGGGAGGAGGTGGGGGGCAGCGAGGGGTGGATGTGAGGACGGGGGCAGTTATAGGGGCACAAACGATGTTCTGAGGATGATCTGGAAATTGACCACAGGAAGACGGGGGAGAATTTTTCAGTAAAATACATTTTGTTATTATACAACTTTAGCTCCTGTTCTCCTCAACCGATGTGTAGTTACAACAGTCTCAGTGCGCCAACTCCCAGCAGGCTTGGGACAATCTACACCAGGGGTGTCAAAACGGCTCCACGAGGGCCAAGTGTCAGTGGGTTTTAGTTTATTCCCATGGGTTGGTTCCCAGTTCAGACCTAAACAACCAGGTGAGGACAGCAACTAAACAGTTAGTGACCTTAATGATCAAGTACAAGGTGAGAGTGGAAACCTGCAGGCCCTCGGCCCTCCATGGAACCAGTTTGACACCCCTGGTTTACACCATTCCACCGTCCACCCCTAGTTAAGCGTGCGGGGGGGGGGGTTCACTAGACTTGGCTCCTGTTTTACTAAGCAGGTAACATCCATAACATGGCTGTGGGCTGGCACATGTTTTAGGACATTTTCTAGTTAATTTAAGACAAAACCAAAATGTGAGTCTTTGACAGTCAGACCTAAAATGCTTACATCCATAGATCTGGATATACCTGACAGTGGTGCTGTGACTATCATGGCAATCTGAGCTCGTAGTTTGAGCAGCTCGTCCTCCAACGCTGTGATCTTCCGGAGCGCCACAGGGTCTGAGCCCGGGTCCACAGGCACGCCCCTCGGCCGCACTCGATTCCCGGCCGGGCCCACACCTCCCGGTGCTGGAGGGGATGGCACAGCCACATCACCCCGACTCACGGGCCCCCCCCGCTGGGACCAACGCACACAGTGCCTGTGAAGGACCAGAGGGGATTCAGTGACCTACAGGCTGGTCATGGCTTCATAATAAGCAGTAAAGATGCACATTTCTACTTGATCGGCATGTGTGGATCAAGTAGAGACATTCTGGCACCAAGCATCACCCAAATGGCAACCATTAGGGGCAGAGGAAGTCCCTTTCCCCTAAATTAAAGGCTTTAGACAGCTACAACTACACCCCCACCACCGCTTGTCATTACCTGATCGTTGAAAAGCTGTTTCCTTCGTCCTCCGTCACCCACAGCACATCAGCCAGCGAGGGGATGGCAGGATGGGTGTCCAGCATGGCATCAAAGTGCCCATATGGATGGGATGTGTGTAGAGGGATCTGTGGATGGAGGGTACAGCTGAAGTCACGTCACACGTGCCATCCCAGTGTGGGCAGAACAGTATATGAATCTGGTAGGCAGGGTGTTTTAGCAATACTGACCTGGAAGTGGTATCGCGGCGAGGGGTTCAGAGGAAGGTTAGTGCCGATCATTCGTACCAGGCTCCGGTACTGGCCACACAGCTTGTTCTCCCACACCGGAACCAGCTGAAAAACACAAGGAGTGAAAAAAAACATCCTTCAAATCGTCCGCTCTTGAGAATGTCCACAAACAAAAAAGTGTAAACAGAGATGGCACGATGTTGAACTCCATTTACCATGTCCGGAGGTACTCCAAAATATTCAAGGACATTTTGCAACAAATCAAGCACATCTTCTAGCAGAGACATTGAAAGTCCTGAATTTCTGGCGGATGGATGCAGAAGGTGTCGGGCTTTCTGCTGACTGCTCCGGACGGCCGATTAGGACTGCCGTTTCACGTTGCACCAAATGCCCACATGGGACGCGAGTTCCAAGTCGTGACCAAAGTCAAACAATTAGACACATTCAGATTATAACCTGGTGGGAGAAAACCGCAACAACCCCAAGCGAAAACGGTCAATACTGTACATCATTTTAACAGTGATACCTCCTTAAACTTTAGCAGAACTACAGCAGGAACCTCGCCGCATAGAGCGACGCAGTCGTATTTTAAAAAGCTTGATCAGCAAAACATCTCTCATGGAGCGGTAGAATTAAAAGAAATCTGTTTTGTAATACATTATCTGGGTCAACTAAGCTATATTGTAAATAACGTTAAACATAGTGTCTTACCCTTCCGATAATTTGCAAGTCTTGAAATAACCTTCTCGAAGCTCAAGCGTCCGGAACGCAAAAGTCAAATAAAGCCGCGCTAGCAAAACTCGCAATGATTGGGCATTTCAGATGGAAGAAGATCCTACACCAATGACAATGACGGACAGTGCGATGTGACTGTGGCAATTAGACCAATCAGGTGTTCAGGAAATTGTGCACTAAATTCGTATTTTTGGGTGCACGAGCGGGTTCCACCGTGGTAAGATGTTTAAATAAAACCGTCTATTTAGCCAGATTAAACTAATGTAGGGCCTAGTAGTTTAAGTATTATATTTTACTTACTGAACTAGTTTGCTACACATTTACGAAAAAATAGCGCACAACGAAATGTAACCTATATTAGCTTAGTAGCGTTAACTAGCTGCTGTAGCTAGCTAATATAGAGGGCTTGTTTACTGTACCCACTTTTGTACAGTCAGTAGTTTAACGCACGCGAAGTTAGTTAACTCTTTGTATTTCTTGACCGGAACATCATCAGATACTCTGATCGGTCTTGAAATCATCGGTGTTACGTTCTGTTTCCCTGTAGGGAACTTCTGCTTATTTCTGGGAACATGATGGATGCGCTATCTGTGGTAACTCAGCTCCGAGACCTGGCTTCCGAGCCTCAGAACCGGGAACCGATAGTCCAGGACCAGGGCTGTCTCCCGGGACTGGTTCTTTTCTTGGATCACCCAGACCCACAAGTTTTGTTCGCTGCCCTGCAGGTCGGTATAATCTTTTATAATTGTATAAATGAGTGGTATAACAGGTAATGGGTCTAAGAGACTAGATGTTTATATGTAGCTGCATTGACAATACTGCGGTAGATTTAAAACAAAATTCTGAAACTAAACACCCTGGATCAGGTGAATTCCAGTATAATCAAACCATGGCCTGGAATCAATCGGAAAGCGAGTTTGTGGGCATTTTCTTTTAAAGGAATGTTCACAGAGATCTCCTTCATGGTGAAACGGTTTGGTGCTAACTATAACACGCTTCTGATCTTAGACCAGGCCTATACTCCACAGTGCCGACCTGTCCTCATCTTGTTAGCCTGCGTGACTTGAGGCAGAATGTAACGAGACATCCAACAAGTCACATTCTCAAATGCAATTTGTCACCATTAGCCTCATGTAAACTCATTGAGAGCATGACATTATGTGTCTTGATGTATAAGCTCCTCTCTCATCTGCAGACTCTTCGCTACCTGGCAGAATGGTCACTGAACATCCCCACTATGAAGAACGAACTGGGCATGATGGTCAGCCTGGAGACACTGCAGGAGAGGTCAGTCAGTTCTGTCTGACTGTGAGTCATTAAAGCACTGAATATCGATTGGTTGTACGCTATCCTAATCATTCTCCCATTGTTGATGTACTTCCAGGATTTAAACGTGTGTAGATTTTGGTGGGGGTGGGGTCAGGGGGTTAGTTAGGGATTACTGTTGGGGCCATTTGGGGACCTGTATTGAGACAGTCCTGCTGCCTGTCTTGCAGGGGTGGGTTGTCAGATGACATCACTGTCCTGTCGAGGGAGGTGTATGATATCCTGAGTGTCCCCCCGGCACCGCCCAGCCCAGAGAGGAGAAACAGACCCCAGTTCTTCCTCAACTCTTCTAGGGGAAAGAACAAGTCTGTTACCCTGCACATCCAGGGTCTGGACAGCACAGTGAGGAGCCACACAGACACAAGGCCCGTCCCAATGGACTGGTCCAATTTGATTGGTCTACCTTTTTAAACCTGTCATTTTCCACATTGACAAGCACCACGCTTGTTAACACACTGTTAGATAAAAACACAAAACCAGAACGACCTGTTACTCTCCTGACTTTTATGTAACACGCTCTAACAGTGTCTGTGTTATGTAGCCTGTGATTTGGCTGGTGGTTAGTCAGTGATAATTGACTGTGTGCTTGTGCGTGTGTGTGCGTGTGTGTGTGTGTGTGTGTGTGTGTGTGTGTGTGTGTCATCAGGACCAGCGAGGTGTGTGTGAGGAGGCTCTACTGCGTGTGAAAGGAGTCATCAGCTTTACCTTTCAGATGGCTTCTAAGAGATGCACCATCCGGATCCGCTCTGACCTACCCACTGAGGTAAAAAACTCAACCTCATCCGTCTGTCTCCATCCGCTCTGACCTACCCACTGAGGTAAAAAACTCAACCTCATCCGTCTGTCTACATCCGCTCTGACCTACCCACTGAGGTAAAAAACTCAACCTCATCCGTCTGTCTCCATCCGCTCTGACCTACCCACTGAGGTAAAAAACTCAACCTCATCCGTCTGTCTCCATCCGCTCTGACCTACCCACTGAGGTAAAAAACTCAACCTCATCCGTCTGTCTCCATCCGCTCTGACCTACCCACTGAGGTAAAAAAC
>JACXGJ010015613.1:0-13271 GCA_016801105.1 Esox niger | reverse complement strand
ACCGTTATCTCCTTTGTTGGATGTCTAAGTGTGCACCGTTATCTCCTTTGTTGGATGTCTGAGTGTGCACCGTTATCTCCTTTGTTGGATGTCTGAGTGTGCACCGTTATCTCCTTTGTTGGATGTCTGAGTGTGCACCGTTATCTCCTTTGTTGGATGTCTGAGTGTGCACCGTTATCTCCTTTGATTGCATGAGGCGATTTTGTGCTTTGGCCGACGTAGCCAATATTGTGTTGGTTTTAATCTTGAAAACAGGACTTTTTGCATGTTTACACCCGAATGTACAGTTACTATCCCACTGTGTTGAGGAACAGAAGTGTTAGAATGCTACATCACTGCTACATAAAACACTTGCACCATTGTTGTTAGCTTAGCAGACCAGGTAATAACTTTTTTCAGGCTTGTCGTCACCGACGTACCTGACAGCATGTATTTTTTTAACTGCAAGTTTTTTTAAGAACAAAGGAGGGGAAAAAGTTTACAATATACCTGTGTATGTGTGGACTAGGATTATTTAGTAAATCGAGCACCAGTAGACAGAAATAGACAATGCATCACAATCTCCTTGCATCCACATGTGATACTGGTCCTTTTCTTATTCCACCTATCATTTATTCCATAAGGAATTTTTTAGAAAATTGCTTCAATTTAGAATCATTTTGCCAACTGTGTAAATCTTGCCAGGACAAGGGGATGTTTTTCAATGTATTTGCTTCAAATATATTGTTGTTTATATTTAGCCGGTATTGATAAAAGTGAACTTGTCCTATATATATTTATACAATTATCAAAGTGGTGAGTTAGTGTTAGCCTACAGAAAACATACTTTTAAAGTGGTGCAAGAACTGAAAGAGACTGGTTTACAGTTGTGTCGCCAGGTTTTATGTGGATTAGTCCTCAGATTATTTCAGTCTTTATACCACATCATTTAGAAATATTTTGATGTGAAGTGATGGGGTTGTCTAACAAAATTAGTGGCTGGTCGATTTGTTTTCTACATGGCACATTTGCTGGTGAACCAAAAATTTGATGCCCTGTCTAGAATTTAATATTTTTACGGCTGCAAACCTTGTCAGAACATTTAATGATCTTCAGAAACATAGCTAATTTAAACAAATAACTTCTTAGCAAATTGCTCCCTATACAACGACCAATAATGGCATTTCTTTAAGCAGTTTTGAGAGTTAAATACCTTACCTACCTTATTTACTACATTTATATCCAGGCATTGTGTAATGTACAACTACTGAAAGGGAATGTGAATTCATCGTGTCATTTATAAATGTTCCATTCAATATCAGACTTATTTTTTGTCTTTTGTTATTTTGTCATGATTGAATAAGCATTTTCTTGAAATGGCTTATGTCGTTTATGGCAGGATACACAGGTACAGAAATGACAAAACATCGGCAGCGCCAATCATTTTCTCATCGGTGCGGCCCTAATGAAAACATATTTGTCTCCTTGCTTTTGAACATGCAACATGAATGGTTGAAACCTGCGTGTGTCATGTCCCACTGATAATGTACTGCACCAATGTCTGGCATGAACTGCCGAGTGTGTCCCTGCACGGCTTGGCTTTCACTGCCGTGTTAGTCCCGGATGTAAAGAACTCCATCAAACCCCCCGCCGTCCTGAACACATCCATTACCTCCAACATCAACACAGTGGAAATGTTGTTCTTGTAGTCCTAGAATGTAGATCCAGACTGGGTGGGGGGCGAATTGCAAAGTTTCCCATCCACCACACCTAAACAAAGAGGAAAATCACGCAGACCTTGGAGTCCATGGGCTGCTTCGCGTCCCTCTTCCACTGTCTATGCATAGAAATCACATCAATTAACAGTCAATAAGCTCTGAAATATAGAACCAAAATCATGTACGGATGCATCCTCAGTGGGAGATCATGTAGATCTGTTAGCTTTCGCATTTTAACTGTGGCAATGACGCATCCGAGTGAAGGAGGTGCAGTCAGTGAATATTATAACCATCCACCATTAATAGGAATCATTACTAGCTTGCTTTCGTTGTAGCCGATAAAAACAAGCTTGTGTTGTCTTTGGAACACGTTTGCCATTAGCTTACCCAATGCCAAATATCCCAGTGTCATCATGAGGAGTTGCTGTATATGTGTCGGACCCTTGGGGCTGTCTACCATGTATTTTTGGTTTTATCTTTTCTTTCATTTCCCACCGGGGAGGAGGCACATCGTCTCTGTCAGCTGCTCTAGTTGTTCTTATGGCCTGTAGATGTAACTGGAGATATTGGTGGTACTGGAGTTATAACTGTACTGGGCCTTTAAACATGGTCTCAAAAGAGAGGGGATGGGGGTGTCGTAAAGGTTCCATATGTCACAAACAGGAAACAGCCCCAAAGTATCACCAATAAACACCATCAGCACATTAAAGTTGATGCTTCATCATTCTGGTTTTGGTGTTTCAAACATTGTGTTCATGTTTATTTTACTGTCTCACACAAATTGTTGCCAAGCAAATACTCCAGTTCTTTATTTTTTGAGAAATAATTATGCTCATTAGTGTACTGTCAAGCTTTTATGTATTTCATTCCTATGAAGGCTTCATTAGGCATTCATAAGTTTTTGTTTGACTGTGGGTATGTGATGGGTGGTTTTCTAATAAATGGTTCTTTATGACTGGCTCTGAACGTCGGGAACCGAATCCTGTCTGTGAAAGAGACGTCGATTTGGCTCTCTGATTTGAATCTTGTTCTTGGTACTTTTTTAGTTTCTGCAAACATCATTTAAAAAACATGAATTCCTCACTGAAAGAACAATAGATGATGAGGAGCGAGCCTTTAATCAGAGTTTTTTGCAGGCCATTTCCTAAGTGTGTCTGTTCAACATTTATTTCAAATGAAACAATGACAGGAACTTCATAAACTTTATATTAGAGGGTTTTAGAACTTTTCTGAGAGCCAAATTAATGTCACTTTTAGCTAAATGGAGCCAGATGAGCCAGTTAATATAAACAACTGAACGCCCGTCACTGTCTTCCATTGGGTCTGTGGGATAAGATGTTTTTATTAGCATGTGGGTCCAGTGTGCCCTTCTCTGTCCGTCTCTGTGATAACTCCTGTTTTTATCCCTGAGGATCAAAGTCCCATGCTGCTCGGCTTTTGTGCTGGGATCACAGACCGGCCAGTGTTCTGCTCTCTGAAGACAAACCCACTGAAAAGATGTTCATATATGAAAGGAGATCTAGAGGAGGGACGGTGTCTCGCTTTAACATCTTAAACAGTGCATGCATCCCAAACGGCACCCTATTCGCATGTAGCACGCAACTTTTAGCCCAAGCCCTGTGGACCCTGGTGCGAAAGCATGCGCGACGGATAGGGAACAGGGTGCGATTTGGGGTGCGGGCGGCCAGAGCAGGGGTGTATGGTGTTTAACCCAGATCAGACTGGGGGAGGTCTTAGGGCCACTTCAAAACAAAGACAAGTTCACGACTCCTTCCTTAAGGATGTGTCAGGGGCGATCCTGGCAGACAAAAGACCGATGTCTCCTTCAGTAGTCACAACGATAAGCATCTGAGTAGGGGCAGCACAAGGTGATGGTGTGAACCCAAACAGTTCCCCTTTCTTCCCAGAGATCCCTGCTCTCCATCCTTCTGTTTGACCTGATGTGGCCGCAGTGATTTAACAGAACATGTGACTTGGCCGATTGCTTATCTTCGCCTTGGGGTTAGAGCGGTACACGAAGCCCTGCAGTGAGTGATTTACGTGAGACAGAAAGGGCGAAGGACGGGAGAGGAGAGGAGGCAGGCACCCTGTGGCAGGGCCTGGGGCCGCCTGGCTCGCTCCAAAGTCATTGTATTAGGCAGAATGGACGACTTGTTGGAGTGATTAATGCACATTTCATCCTCTCTCGCGCCCGTATCACTGGAAAGTTCCCCAGACAAAACTTTTGCTGAATCTTAAGTTCTCACAAAGAAAAGGAGTTATTCTCTATTGATTCTCCGGCCTTCTCCGTCCTCCATCCATGGCCTCCTTCAGAAGAGGCTACACCACTGGGAACACTTCCCATTTCAATTCTTTTTGCGTCTGATATCCTATGGATGTATTGTAAGTAAGTGGCTCATTTTTTACCACCGTATACAAAGGACTTGTCAATGTAGTCTCCCGCCGAGGCCACATTTGTTCACGACACATAGGAGGGGAATACCGGAATACAATAAATAAATCAACAGGCTTGTCTGGCGCTAGCAGGGAAACACAGCCGCTCGACAAAAATATGTTTTCTCCCCCCTCTTTAAACGGCAACACCACAGGGTTGTAAAGTTAATGAGATAAGCATACGAATTATTTCATTCATGTTTCTCTTTTCAGTCCCCTCCCTCATCCTCTTCCTCCCTTCCCCTCACTCATCCTCTTCCTCCCCCTCCCTCCATCATCCTCTTCCTCCCTCCCCTCCCTCAACCCCTTCCTTCCACTGTTTCTAATATGTGGACAGATGAGGATGTAAGTGAAGAGAATTCATCTTACAGTCAAGTTACACATATTCATGTTTTATGGATGACATTTTAACGGGAGCCATTGTTTTGGATGGATGATGACAGACAGTGTAGTATATCCACTATACCATACATTTGTTTAAATGTACTAAATAAATCCTGAAGCAACTCTTGGAAGCCAGGGAGAGGCTGTGTGTATGGTCAAGAGCTGGCCATTCATCAGCGTGTCGCTTCAACCTTGTCAAGGCCTGCCTACTCTACTGTGAGGCAGGCGCGTTGAATGCACCTTAGCTATTTCTCCTCACCTGCCGCTCAATAAATCACATCCTGACCGTCCGCACAGTCATCACGGTGAACAGAAAAATGGCAAAATTCAGACCGAGACAAACACTTTGAGAACTGTTGAATTATTATGTTACAAGCCCAAAGAGAAAGCGGATAACGTTGGTTTTTTACTCGTTAATTTTTTGAGAGCCAGAGAAAGCAGGTGAATTCGTTCTGTTCGCCAGAGATCGATGCTATAAATATTGGCTGTGAGAAGGGAGCGTTGACACATTCAAAAGGCCAATTTTAATGTTCACCCAAAAGGGGGAGAAGAAAGAGATCCATTCGTTTGATTAAATCACAATCTGCTCTGAGTTACTACTGGATCATAACACTGACCGTTTCAAATCCATTTCAATTTCCTCCCATTCCTCACATCAACACAGGCCACAAACAAAGCCATATATTTTCCACAAACTCCCGCAATTAAATCGGTATTAGGGCCTTTACAAATCAACACACTCAGTCACCATCCGTCCGTCATTATTAAAAGACTACAGTAACACTTTAGCTCTCGCGCTGATCGTTAGAAGATTATTTTCATCTATCCAACGACGTGGCTTGATTGTTGCTTTACAGATACCTTGTATAAGTGGAGAAATCAATGGCTTATTAATGTGAAGTAGATTGGAACAGTTGGAGTCCTTCGTCACAACACAGATGGATCAATTGTAATTCTTTTCTCATCTGGATGGAATTATACATGCTCTGTCTATCTGTCTGTTCATGTGAGTAGAAAAATATCTGTAGTAAATAGAAATAGTGTGTTTCTGGTTACACAACATATTTCATATTAAATACGATAGTGCACAGTGCTTTAAATATGCTAAAAATGAAGTACCAAAAGCATTTAAGGATGAAATGTGAGGTGATTGTGATGGTGTAGTCTTTTGATCCAGATCATATCATTACTGCGCACAGCATATTGATTTATATTGATTTACACACATGGCAAATTGGATAGAATATCATTTCATTTGACATACTGTGGAATGGAAGTTATAGTATGCAGAATCACTGACTGCTTCCTTTCACTGTGTTCAATGATGAATGGTAACTGTTGGAAAGCAAAGCTGTCGTTGTCTGACGTCCTTCTCGTGTGCGGAGAAGCTTCTGGAAGAGCAGGAGGAACGTCAGACTTACATATGGTGGAGCAGCTTTAGAAGATCTGGGCATCTGTTTGTGTTTTGGAATAGATTCAGAATGTTATCTGAGTTTTTCCCTCCACCTTCCCAGTTCGTTTGCATGAAGTCTGCCTATATAGCAGTCTAAAACCTGAAAACAACAGAAAACATTCTGAATATTCACATCAAGTACCTCTTCCCTCAAAATACCAGCATCCCCAGAGTAAAGCCCCCTGTTTTGTGTGCAAAATATCTACCGCTGCTGTCGACTGCTTTTCCACCATTTAGTATGTTTAAATATTACAAAGCATTTAATTATAAAAACCAGAGACAACAGACGCAGTCCTGGGACTGTCACAGAGAGAAAAAAAAGAAATGTACAATCAAAATTGCAATTACCTGCAGAATTTTCGGGGTAAACAGATCAGCAATCTCATAACAAACACGGGCTAGTTTGCATTCTGAAATGAATACAGTTAGATCCAAAGCAATTTCCTTTTATTTATCTTAGCCGCCACGCATAAATAAAGCAAGGGCATTGAAGCAATTAGCATAATTAGACTGTGGTGGTCAGGCCCTATGTGATTTCATAATGCTTCCCTCTCTCCCTCTCTTCTCTCTAACCCAGACATGTGTGTCCGTGTGTGTGTGTGTGTGTGTGTGTGTCCAGAGCCTGTGTGTGTGTGTTTGTTCCCCCCGCCCTACGCTCCATATTTATAATAGGAGTATTTGGAGCTGTGTTGGTGAGCTCTGGCCATTGGTGTTTTCTGATTTGCATGCTGTCAGTTTGAAGGTCCTCAGCACCAGTAACACCCTCCAATAGAGTGCTCTCCATGGTAAACTTTGTCCTTGGTTGTCTGCAACAAACTGTTGGATCTGATGTAACTCGGTAGCGTTTCGTGCATTAATATGCATAATAAAGAGCTGCGCAATAACAAACAATAAGCAAATCCCTGATTGAGGTGAACTGGTTTACCTCAGTTTTAATCCTGACAGTGTAAACGTCCATAACCCCTCCAGCTATTGTATATAACCCTCTTCTACTAGTTCTCTCTCTCCCGCTCTCTCGCTCTCTCCCATTTTTTCTCTCTTTCTGTCTCTCTCTCGATCGTAAAGTAGATCTAATATTAGAGCAGTGATACACTACATAGCCTGATGTGTCCTGTACCTCCAGGTTACATAAGGTCAGCACATTCTCTCTGTCGCGCAGAAACACCTTCTTTTGATATTCATATGTTTGCGACATCCTGCAGGGTTAGATGCCTCATCTTAAGGGTACATGTACAGTACAGAGTGCCTCGCCTCCCTGGTTCACAGAGCTCCATCCCATGTACTTAACCTTTGGAGAGGATTCATGGGACTTCTTGCCAGGTAGCCTTCACCACTCTTCACTTCTCTTTATGTGTACCAAGTGGCAACCTACTCCCTATCTGGCACACTCCTCTTACTAAAGCCTGTGTGTCCATGCTAGTTGTGGAGCACTGTGTAAGAAATGGTGTGCCATTTGGAACGTAGTCTCTGTCTGTAGCTAGTCAGTGGATTGGTTCTGTTTGTCTGCAGTTTGAATTGGTTGTCTTTAGCCTGTCAAAACATTGGGTTGGTTCTGTCTGTCTGTAGCTAGTCAAAACATTGGGTTGGTTCTATCTGTCTTTACCTAGTCCAAACATTGGGTTGTTTCTGTCTGTCTGTACCTAGTCAAAACTTTGGGTTGGTTCTGTCTGTCTGTACCTAGTCAAAATATTGGATTGGTTCTCTCTGTTTGTATCTAGTTAAAACATTGGGTTGGTTCTGTCTGTCTGTACCTAGTCAAAATATTGGATTGGTTCTCTCTGTTTGTATCTATTTAAAACATTGGGTTGGTTAGTGTCTGCTTGTAGCTAGTCAAAATATTGGGTTGGTTCTGTCTGTCTGTATGTCTGTACCTAGTCAAAACATTGAGCTGGTTATATCTGTCTGTACCTAGTCAAAATATTGGGTTGTTCTTTTCCGTCTTTCTGTACCTAGTCAATACATTGGGTTGGTACTGTCTGTCTGTAGCTGGTTAAATCATTGGGTTGGTTTTGTCTGTCTGCCTGTACCTAGTCAATACATTGGGTTGGTACTGTCTGTCTGTAGCTAGTCAGCAGTGTTGTTTTGTTTTGTCTGTCTGTTTTTTGTGAACGTCATACAAATTCATTTAGACAGTATTTAAACACATAAGCAGTCAAATGATTATAAATCCTCTTAGGGTTGAAGCTTAATGTTGCCCCCTAAGTAGCCTATCCTGTCCCTTTTGAAAAATGAATTCCAGCCTAAGCAGGAAAGTTTTGTGTTCTACCTCTGCAAGTTGCTAATATACAAAATCTGTCTGGTTTTGGCATTTTGGAGCCCATTCACAATAACAAAAATTGCTTGGACATGTATTTTTTCGGGACATCAAATACAATTTACATAATATGTAAATCCAGTGTTCTTGTTATACTTGCAACTTTTAAACAAAATATGAATTCTATCTTTCAGTTAAAAGCAGGCCTCTAACTGAAACAATTAAACAAGGTTGGCCAAACCAAAAAATGTTTTTTATAAAAGGCCCTTAAAAATATTGAATACACAAAATGAGCTAGATGCATCCAAACATACAGCTCATCTCATTTCACAGTGGCCCAATAAATACAAACTAAAAATATAAATACACCCTAACATGGTTAACCCTCTTGTATATACAGATAATACAAACAAATTACACCAAGCTAACAAATTACTGCAAAAATGTGTGCATTTTATTTGTGTATTGGTACTGTATACACTGCATTAACACTGTGTGTGATACACATGGTGTTGGGTATCATTCTAACTTATCTATGGTCCTTTATCTATTGTTGCCCTAGTTGACTTGCTGACATTGGACTGGATCCGCTGCCCAGCCTCTCTTTAATGGAAAGGCAACGAGTGACCAAATGAAAAATATTTGTGGCACTAATTTAATCTAAAACTGTAGTTCTTGTATTCCACTTTGAGCTACTCCACCAACATGTCTGAACCCCTTCCCCTTTCTTTGTTTATTTTTACAAATAGCAAAGGTTACCTCGTGTGAATAAGGACTGATTGCTGATTGAACAATTGTGCAAGAAAGTTTTCAAGGGAATTCAGGAGTAGTTTGTATATCAGCAATGACCAAATATTAAATTTGGATTGATGGGATTTACTCAACTGACTATTGTGCTTTTTGTAGACCATTGTGATTACTGTTTTGCAAAAATGTGATTAGCATTTGCATTGTGTGTGAAAGCAATGAGAAATGACTGTTTGGAAAATAATGAATACTGCTGTACTCAGTATATCACAGGGATTAGAACCAGGGACCTTTCGAACACTAGTCATGCTCTAAACCATATGAGCCTGGATCACCAACCAATCTCCTTTGGCCTTTAGTAAGAGGCTGTGTCAATCTATGGGAGTGTAAATTGTTGTTATCTTTTGATTTGAGTCTATCAAAATACAGGAGCAAGACTTTTTCTTTACACTGCAGTTGCCAAAGGCGGTATCTGTAGGGAATATGTCCCACATTTCCTTGGACGGTGACAACTGACAATTTATAATAAAACGTATGAGTGTTGATTATCTAAATAAAACCATCATGGTGTAAAGTAGGCTCTCAGTTCCCATGTAGAGGTGCAATATGAACTACAAAGTTACTTGCATCTCTTAAGGAGCTCCGCTGTTGATGGTGGACATTTGGTCTGACTGTTGTTTGGTATTTTCATTTAAATTCTAAGATTTCCGACTTCATTAATTCATTGACATGCACACAGACATTGTCAAAGCTATAGAAGACCATATAATATGAGGTAAATGCTCTGGTAATTCAGGTAGCCAATATTAAATCATTTGGGGATGTAGTTGTGCTATAGAGCAACCAGGTCTTTTTACGACAACTAAAATGGTCCAAAATAAATAAGAGCAAAACAGGGTATTCAGAAATTACACAATTCATCTTCTGGCAGTGGGGCAG
This sequence comes from Esox niger, assembly GCA_016801105.1. Lineage (NCBI taxonomy): Eukaryota > Metazoa > Chordata > Actinopteri > Esociformes > Esocidae > Esox > Esox niger. The sequence goes on along the minus strand of JACXGJ010015613.1, from coordinate 3,364 downwards.
CTGGGTTCTGAAATGTAATCATATCACGCAATTTGGCTATTGATACTATTGATCGATTTTGTTTATATATAGAAGAGCTAAAGATGTATGTAAACAATAACAAATTATCCAATGAATCATGGAGGAGGAAAAAAATGGAGGAGGATTTTCTCTACAGCAATAAGGCCTTATGCCAGAAGCTGACTGTCAGTCACAATTCGGGAAAGAAGAACGCCAGATGCATGTGATTAATAAACATTACCATGGACGGTAACGGTAAGAATAAAATCCAGTCATGAAACAAAACTAAGCCTGAAAGGAATGTGCACGTCATCTTATTATCAAAAATAAATCCTTTTCACTGTATCAGTGAATGGAAATCATTGTACATCTTCATGGGAAAGCTGTTGCCAATTGTTTTTCAGGTCCAAAAATTGGGTTTCTATTGAAATGTTTAGTCCTTCCCCTGGTGACAGATGGTTTCATGTATTGATTGATTGGTAATATTATGATTGTCTCATGCATCTTGCAGAATGCCCCATCCACATGATCTTATAGCATTTTCTCTATATTCCAATAGAAAACTAAATTAACATGCACATATACATACACCTACATATATAGCATTGCACATACATGTGGACATGCATGCAATATAAAATTAGAAGCATGTATCCATACATATAGTACATACTTACCAATACTTAAAAAAATATATTTGTCGATTTTTTTTACATCTGTTATCCAAAATAGCTCTAGATTCTGACTGTGCATTTTATCCAATATAGCTCCTCTTAACAGCATCACAAAGAAGAAGAAAATAAGAAGTACAGTTCACTCTTTCCCCTCACCAAATGAAAGACTGTACATAGCCCATTCTCTACCTCTAGGGAATTAAAGGAGCTTACAGTACTTCAAGTATCCTGATTAGGTGAGAGGTGAAATAGAGTTCTGGATCTCAACTTTTATTTATTTTTTTGGTTTCAGTCCTATCTCAATCAACTATTTGTCTTTGTAATCAAGGATTATCTTTTGTTTGATCTTATTGACTTTAGACTGTAGTGGCTCTTGAATGGCACAGTAAAGTCACTGCCCCCCAGCTAGCTTCTTCATTGCACAACTTTTACTTTTGGGGGGTTAGTCGTGGAATTTTATTTCCTCTCCGGTCTACAGTAACTACTTGGGTGTCTGTGAGCGAAATCGAGGTAGAAAGTCAGAGAGCGCCTTTCTTCCATCACGCAGGGATACCGGTCTAGACTTCCTGACTGAACGAGCAGTGTGATAGTATCCAGAACTTCATTGTGAGGTGTTACAGAAGACACATACAGTTAGGTCCGGAAACATTTGACACAATTTCCATAATGTTAATGTTGGCTGTGTACACTACCACGATGGACTTTCAGCTTTAATTTAAGGGATTGAACCAAAATATTATATGAAATGTTTAAGAATTGTAACCATTTTCATACACAGTCCCTTTGTTGACAAGTTTTGTCTTCAACAAGTGAAATTCATGCTCAGTTGGGTTAAGATCAGGTGATTTACTCATCCATTGCAGAATATTCCACTTCTTTGCCTTAAAAACTCCTGGGTTGCTTTTGAAGTATGTTTTGGGTCATTGTCCACTGTCAACCTGTAAAGTGCCATCCAAACAACTTTGCTGAATTTGTCTAAATCTGAGCAGACAATATATCCCTATACACTTCAGAATTCATCCAGCTGCTTCTGTCTTTGGTGAAATCATCAATGAGCACTATTGACCCAGTGCCATTGGTAGCCATGCATGCCCATGCCATCACACTTGTCTCCACCATATTTAGCAAATTATGTGGTATGCTTCGGATCATGAGCCGTTCTAAGCCTTCCCCAAAAAATGTTTTTCCCATTATTCTGGTACAGATTGATCTTGGTTTTATGTCTAAAGGATTCTGTTCCAGATCTGGGCTGGCTTTTTTAGATGTTTGTAGGCAAAGTCTAATCGGGCCTTTCTTTACTTGAGGCTTATGAATGGTTTGCATCTTGTGGTGAACCCTCTGCATTTGCTCTCGTGAAGTGTTCTCTTTATGGAAGACTTGGATAATTACATGCCAGTCTCCTGGAGAGTGGTGTTCACTTGGCTGGATGTTGTGAATGTTTTTTTCTGTAGCATGAAAGGATCCTACGATCATATATCACTGTTGACAACTGGAGACGTCCAGGTCTTTTTGTGTTGCAGATGAGTGTATCAGTATATTGTTCTCAAAATTTGACAAACTGTCTATTTGGCCACTCCTACTGTTCCTTCTATATCTCTGATAGATTTTTTTGGCAGCCTAAGGATGGCCTGTTTCACTTGCATCCAGTGACCGCATGTTGTGGCTTCACAGCCACAACAGCTTACAAACGAGAATTCCACACCTGGAATCAACTCCAGACCTTTTACCTGCTTAATTGATGAAGAAATAATGAAGGAATAGCCCACCTCTGTCCACATCATGGCTTTTGATTCAATTGTCCATCTACTTTTGGTCCCTTGAAAAAGAGGGGGCTACATATTTAAGTGCTGTAATTCCTATATCCTTCCTCCAATTTGGATGTGAACATCCTCAAAATAAAGCTGTACTTTAAGCCCATGTTCATTATTTAACTGTAACTATATTTTGGTATACAGCCAAAATAACAAAACTTGTGTTAGTGTCCAATTATTTCCGGACCTACCTGTATCTCGACAACTGTACCAAGTCTGTTGGGATTTGGTGTGAAGAAGCAGGCCTTAATCACAAATCCCCCCACCATCAGCCCCAATCTTCCCCTCTCCCTTCGGCTCCCCCTTCTCCCCTGTTTCTAACCTGTCTCTCTTGCTATTTTCCTTTACCTAGATATTACTGTCTGCTCTGCTGTCGTCACCTCGAGGTGACAGTTATCACCTAATTAAGTCAGAGCACGTGGCAGTAAAAACAATATTGTTGGCTAGTCACCTGGAGGGAGAAACTTCTCCTGGTGTGAGGTGGCAGCTTGGGGAAGACAACCAGCAGTAGTTTCCTACTCGGTCCACTGTCTCCATCCTGAATGACAGCCTGTTTACCCACTAGCCCTAGCAGAGCCCTGGTCAAAAGAAGTACACTTCATAGGGAATAGGGAGCTGGTTTATTTATTGGTTTCTGTGTTTTAAAGGCCCAGTACTGGCCAGTTGTGTCTTGACTGAACAGTGGGGACTGACTGAACACTGGGGACTGACTGAACAGTGGGGACTGACTGAACAGAGGGGACTGACTGAACATTGGGGACTGACTGAACATTGGGGACTGACTGAACACTGGGGACTGACTGAACATTGGGGACTGACTGAACACTGGGGACTGACTGAACATTGGGGACTGACTGAACATTGGGGACTGACTGAACA
>JACXGJ010015612.1:0-13274 GCA_016801105.1 Esox niger | reverse complement strand
GAGAGAGAGAGAGAGAGAGAGAGAGAGAGAGAGAGAGGGAGAGAGAGAGAGAGAGATATTAACTTTTGTTTTAATGAACTCCTCGATTTAAGGACTCAGTCAGTGTTTTTAATCGCCCACATTTACAGTCAGTCTTTCGGATTTCAGTGGTATTAATTTTACATTTGATTAGGCAGCAGATTTCGATTGCGTGCTAGTAACCTATCGTGAGAACCTACCGACACAATCTTTTAATCAAGACACTCATCTTTGACAGTTTGATAAATCTCACTCAACCTGTCCAGAGAGGATACATTACAGTGGTACATGGTTACTATCAAACCACACATAAGGGAAAAAGAGCATCCTTTTAATATGTAGGATACATTAGCTTTTCATATCGAGTGTATGGAAGATATGGAACATAAAACATTTGATTATAACATATTGTCTACTTATGTAATCTACCCTAAGTGTTTTATTTACAATCCCTGTTGGGTAAATCAATGTCCCAATTTGAATTCCGCGGAAGGTAGTCTACGTTTTACGTGTTAAGTAGACTATAGGGCTCTAGACCTCAACATCTTATAACAAAAAATTCCAACTGGAGTCTGTTGGGAAAGTCGTGATGAAAACTGTCAAAAGGCATCGCGTGCGTGTTAGTGCTGGAGTTAAAGATTGGCTAAGTTGCGTGAGAGCGCTTTGGCCAAGCCCTCACCTCCCCCAACCCTTGGTTGAGGATGCTGGGGGGAAAGTACTCTGTCAGCACTGCAAGGGTGAAAGGGTAAATTAGTTCATTGCCCTTAAAGTCTCCCTTCTTTTAAGAAATGTACATCATTTTCTATTACATATTTTTAGTTTGCCTTAAATTGAGACATTCTCAGTGAAGTTCTCTGTTTATAAACTTACAAAACGCTAGATATTCACTAAAAGCACAATTTAAATAGATATAGGCTTACGGATATTAAGCACAAAATCAGAGTTCTGTTCCTGAGAATGATGTATTTCCTATACACTTTTTATTTTGCCGGCATACAGAATTGTCTCTTAAAGAGCTTTATAGTCTGGCTGTTATACGCGTTGCTTGTTAAACATGGGTTTTTGATGGGGAAATGTAGCAGTGCTCGACTTCTTAATCTCCCCGAAATCTACAGTAGTGAGTGCGTGCATTTTCATAGTTATTCATCCTGAACCTCCCCGCTGGGAATCGAACGCAAGACCTTATGTTGCGAGCGCCATGGAAGACCGCTTAAGAGAACCCCACCCGACTGAATTGTAATATCCAAGCACGCAACACTACATTAATCTTCAATCTTCAATCAGTGCAGGATTGTAGATACAAGTTATTAAGCACACATATCTCCTTCATTCTTTCCAGAATGGCATCTTCGTACAAATGAACTCTCTGAAATTGTTTATTATTGTTTAATCATACGCCGCAGAAAATTGCGTGATGTTTAAATGGTTTATAGATAACTTCAATAAAAACAATTACAGGTAGAATACATTTTTAAATGCTTTTTCTCCACATTTGTACATATGATCTACGTGGATTTATGAAAATTGGCCTTTGCAATATGGCAAAATGCCTGCATATAAACCTTCCTATAGTGTTTTGTTTTGCGGTAGGCTAACTCTGTGAATGTAGGGTAACACTATTTGTCAATATAAATAAGTTACAGTATCACTCACCGGATATTTCAGGACATTTCACCGCACATTTCAGTGTATAAATGTGTGATTATTAAAGAGCATCACCCACATTTTAAACAATACACAATAAATATTGAATGTGTTTATTTGTATATTCACCGATTGCAAAGCATAGTACATGTATATGAATTACTGCAGTAATTTGAGTACAAAAAATAAATACAAAATAGTTCAAAGACGTATTTCATAATCGCATTCATAATCCTGAATTACAAAAATAAGATACACCAGAAATGTGGAAGCTTTAGGTTAATTTTACAAAATTCAAGGGTTCTTTCAAAGTCAGATAAAACAGCATTGTTTCTATTGCGTTCTGAAAAGTAATACTATAGCTGTTAGAGGCATGCGACTACCATAGTATTAAGACGATATAATAACTAATTAGAATGCCACAGTTGGTTCTCTCCCCACCAAGATCCACACCGTTTTATTGGCATGGTCAATATAACGAATGAAGTCCGAGTCGTTGCTCTCGCCTGCCACCCACTAGTCGTACCCCAAGCGCTACGTCCATGGTCCTGCAGTTCGCGTGAGAAAGCGGAGCTCCCGCGCGGAGGGGTGGGCTTGGTCTTCGGGACAATCCTAAATCTGCTTGGTCAGTCACGCGAAGGCAGCAGCCACTGGAAAGACACAAGGGTCTTAAACTCTACAGAACAAAGAGCGCAGGACGTGAGACTTTTTCTTGGGCACGGAGGTGCACATATTTGCGCGCTATAGCTTCTGTAAATGCGAGGATCTTGAGCTTTGGAGTCATGCGATCTGCCACTCAGGCTTCATGCAGGCATGCAAGCGGCTGTCTGAAGTCAACTGCTTAAATCCACCAAACAGCAGTTGCCCTGGATAGTCACGGTAATGCCAAAACCGGCAGGTACCTTCGCGTGTAAACTTAGGAAAACATGACATTTCCAAGAGCTGCTTAAAAGAAAACGTTAAGGGGCTTTTGAATGGTAAAGGACAGACAAGTCAGTGTTATTCAGTACAAACATAAGGGATATAATAAGAATATACGCAGCATCATGATAGTAGAACAAGGTATCGTGAGGCAATGGGAGAGACATTCCATTCAGCTCCAGCATTCTCATCACCACACCAATTTGAATAGGTCTCTCGCTTCGTTCTATTGTTATGGACTAACACTCCCTGTTCATTATGACTTACTTGCTTAATGAGTGCCAATATTTAGTTTGACCTGCTCAGTTGGATATACATGTAATTCAGTATAGATCAATTATACTGCAGAGATCAATCATACTATCTAGACACATTAGAGTTCATTGCATGTCCCAGACATATTGACCCCTCAGGGGTGTGGTGAGGGGGGGATACAGGTGTACTGTATCCTATAAAGTATTACCACCCTATTTTCAGTGATTATTTCATGTACACTATCGTTCAAATTGATCAGAAATACATTGCAGACATTGTTAATATAGTAAATTACTACTGTAGCTGGAAATGGCTGATTTTTTATTGAATATCTACTTAGGCATACAAAAGCCCATTATCAACAACTATCAGTCCTCTGTTCTAATAGCACACTATGTTTGCAAATCCAAGTGTATAATTTTAAATGGCTATTTGATCATTGCAAAACCATTTTGATTTTAGTACAGCTTAAAACTCTTGTGCTGAATAAAGAAACAATTAAACAGCCCTTTAGAATAGTTGAGTATCTGGAACATCAGCAATTGTGGGTTTGGTTACAGGCTCATTATGGCCAGAAACAAAGTATTTTCTTCTGCAACCCATGAGTCTATTCTTGTTCTGAGAAATGATGGCAATTTCATGCAAGAAATTGTCAAGAAACGGAAGATCCTGTACAATGCTGTGTACTACTCTTATACAGAACTTGGCTCCAAACTGAATGGAAAAAGAAGATGAAGGCCCAGTTGAACAACTGAGCAAGAGGACAAATACATTAGTGTGTAGTTTGTGAAACAGATACTTCAGCAAGCATCAGGTGAAATCTCTTCGGATTACCTTAACAAATTGACAACAAGAATACAAAAGATCTGCAAAGCTGTTATTACTGCAAATGGATGATTATTTTTTCTTTCCTTGTTAATTACTATATTTCCTATTGAAGCTTATTTCATGTATGTTTTATGTATGAAAACAAGGACAATTTTAAGTTACCCCAAACCTTTGAATGGTAGTGTACTTAATATCTGTTTAGAGATTGAGATGTGTATTGCAAAATATTAATTATCTGGTCAATCAATTTGCTGGCATTTACTGGCTAGCTGAATGATTTACTTGCAGCCCAGTTTCAACCCCCTGTCATCTGCAACCAGGGTTTGGGCTAAAATCAATAACATGCATTTTCTGAACTCTGAAAAATGTCCTAGAAAGGCAGAAACCTAGGAAGAAACTTAGAGAGGAGTCATGCTCCAGGTTGCCAGTCCTACAATAAGACCAAAACATATATCAAGATATTAAAAAGTTTTGATGATCAGGGGAGTAAATATGAGTCGGCTTTTCAAGGGCATATGTCTAAGAGATGGTGTTAGTTATGTAAATCTCTTTCTCTGTGCAATTTATATTATTTTCTTTTTATGTGTGTACATTCTATTGGTTATATATTTCTTTACATCTTTATCAATGTTGACAGTAATTTTGGAGGTGACTGAGCTCACACGCTAAACAACATTTTGTTTAGCCCACAGCAAACTATGTCTCCCCTAAAGAATCTTTCTTTTCGAGTCTAATGGCTGTTTGAAGTCTTCATTCCTTTTGCACGCAATATCCAGACACCTGTCACACTTCTTTAAACCATGTGTGTGTATCTATGCATGTGTATGTGTGTGTGTCTGTGTGTACTGTGAAACCAAGCATTTAAGATCTGAACACACTGCAACTATACACAATTTAGTGCATTATTTAACGTGTTATGGTATTTATCATTACCATGAAGATGGAAACAATGTTTTAACAATGTTTAGATTTTAATGAAGCTATTTAATGAATCTGCCAGTTAAGGACCTGTAAGGCATCTGTTTCTTAGACTGGAACCTAATGTTTTTGTCCTCTTGATCAGATGTGTGCCGGGTCCTCCAACTCCGGTTTCTATTCTGGTTAGAGCCAGTTTGCACTGTTCGGTGAAGGGTGCATGAGATCTTTACTTTCTTGGCAATTTCTCATATGGAGTAGCCTTAATTTCTCAAAGCAAGAATAGTCTGATGAGTTTCAGAAGAAAGTTCTTTGTTTATGGCAATTTTTAGCTGGTAATCGGACCCACAATTGCAGATGTGCCAGATACTCAACTCGTTTAATGGCCAGTTTTATTGCTTCTGTAATCAGCACCACATTAGATCAGCTGTGCTAACATAATTACAAAATTATTTCTAATGATCACATAGCCTTTTAAAATGAAAAAAGCATGTATAATTTTTGCACTTTTTTGCCATTGTAACACGTTGGTTGCTGATTTTGGGTCTCTGTACATCTGCTGTATGTAGATATTTCATAAAAAATCATCTGTTTTCAGCTATAATAGTCATTTACAACATTAACAATGTCTACAATGGATTTCTGATCAATTTGATGTTATTTTAATTGATTAAAAAATCGCTTTTCTTTCAAAAACAAGGACATTTCTAAGTGTTCCCAAACTTTTGAGTGGTAGTGTATGTTGACATTGTATGTTCTGTCCATTAACTCTTCTTGAACTATATTGTTCTGTATTGTTCTCAAAAACATGTCACAATTATTGGCCTACCTGCCTTTAGTACTTTTTGCTAAATCCCCATGGCAAGATTACAGGTATTTATTACTTATCATGTTTGCTGAGGTGGGAGAACACAACAAGGTATTTGTGACCATCCATTCATTGAAAATCTTTCCAAATCATTCAGTCCTTAGTCATCAAATTTTGGTACTTGACAAAGTTCATAATGGAATGGATCTTAACCAGGTTCTCAGGGTGCTTGGAAGAATACTGATCCAAAACATTACAAATTTACCTCCATACTTCACAGAGTGGCATTTTTTTTCTGCATGCATGACCATCTGTCTTATAACGCTAAATCAAACTTTGATGTATTTGTCTAAAACCTCTCTTGTCTCATCGGACCATAGACAGGCACATGCACGTGAGCCCCTGCTCTACTCTCAGAATCAACAAGTCCGTATGTGTCCACGCATTGTTCGTATGTGTCCACACGTTGTCCGTATGTGTCCACGCGTTGTTCGTATGTGTCCACGCGTTGTCCGTATGTGTCCACGCGTTGTCCGTATGTGTCCACGCGTTGTCCGTATGTGTCCACGCGTTGTCCGTATGTGTCCACGCGTTGTCCGTATGTGTCCACACGTTGTCCGTATGTGTCCACGCGTTGTCCGTATGTGTCCACGCGTTGTCCGTATGTGTCCACGCGTTGTCTGTATGTGTCCACGCGTTGTCTGTATCCACACGTTGTCCATATGTGTCCACGCGTAGTCCGTATGTGTCCATGAGTTGTCCGTATGTGTCCATGTGTTGTCCGAATGTGTCCATGCGTTATTTTCAGATGTTAGCCTATTTAATGTTTTATAGCCATTTCATATATATGAAGATTAACACGTCTTTATTACTGTGTTCTCTGACCCTCTATGCTGATAAATGACAACGGTTTTAGTATGTTGTCACTTCATATATATACCCAAGTGAAGTCATGGATGAACACTTTCTAATGATTCAAGATAAACTGAAATGAAAAAATGGGAAGATACTTCCCTTAGATTTGGTTCATGATAATTTCTAGGGCTGCCAATAATTGTGACGTAATTTTGAGAAGAATAGCTGTATGAACTTCTTGATCAATAATTGATTTTTTCTTTGATCGATTTCAAGACCCTACATTTCTATACAGAGCCCATGTAATAATGTTTTGAAAATAATCATTTGAAAAGTTTTTATACAGCGTAGCACCAAAAAGTGTACCCCTTTTTGGACTAAATCGAACCTTCCTATATTGTTCCTTATATAAACATTTGTATCGAAATGTTTCTTTGCAGACCCTTTCGAAGAACCATACATCTTTTTAAAATTTGTGTTATTGGTGGCATCATTATGTTTGGGGGAGCTGGGGCTCTGTGAGGAGAAACATATTGAACAGTTCGGACAATTAAGTGAACTGTTTTCAACTGACACAAGACCTGATGTGGGACTTCCATAAGACACCATCACTAGCCAGACTCTAGAAAAGCATTTAAGAGCTTCAAGTCTTATTTGAGTCTTTAGTGTTCCACATAGAACCATCACTCTAAATGTGAGGAACTCTAATTTCTTTGTGTGAATGGCCACTAGGCTATCTGCATTTCACCCCCTTTTTCTACACTCTAGACTATATAAGCTGTAATATAGCCACTGCACTTTCACATATAACATGTACACACACACACATAACGCTGCTGTTACTGCTTCTTGATTATTTTCTATTAGCTACAACCCCTACCTATTCAGAGAAGTGCATAAGCTTTCCTTGTAATTCATATAATTGTGTACCGAATATTCCATGTTTCTGTGTTCTTCTATAAACATTTTTACTCTGCATTTTTAGAGCCAGTAGTTCACTATTTGTCTAAACATGTTGTTAGCGAAGCATGTGACAAATAAAAATAATATTTCATTTAATCAGTGGAAAATCAGTAAGCATTTTCCTGGCCTTGCATGTACTGGAATCAAGCTTACTAAGATTATGCGTGACTGCAGGTCATGATACTTCACTCATGAATGTGTGACTACGACATACTGCAACCTCATTGAATTCAACAATAAACCTGTAACCCATTAGAAAAACAAACGTTCCCAGAAGTCATGTTTCACCCTTAGTGATGTCATCACATTTTGTTACATGTGTGTCTGTGGAAGTTGGGACTAAACGGTTGAAACTACCACCTCAGTCTCTGAAATACAAGAATCTTCACAATACTGTAACTGAAAGCCACATAATTTTATGTTAGTGTAAAATTGAAAAAATACTTGAGACTATAGGTGAAAATCTGATTGAAACATTCAGATTAGATTAAAGAGAATAATTGATAGAAGCGAGAGTAATCAGATCAGTTGAGCTGCTTTCACTATCGTCCTCAAAAAGCAATCACTTCGCTTATGCATACACAAGTTTAATTGAGCAACATTCTATCTCGCTCGTTCCCGCGCGACGCTCGTTCCCGCGTCTCGCAGTGCGTTCACTAATCGAACAGGGAAAGGGGACAGTTTCACGTTCCCCTCACGGAAAGGAGTACATATTAGTAAATGAGCTAATAGTCCGTCTATCCTTACCATGTATTCATCGGAAATAAACAGTTAATGCAAAAATATCGGTCATCTATATTTCTGTCTAGTGTACATATTCAGATAAGAATATCGCATGCAAATATTTTACAGATAAAAACTGTCGGAGAGAAGAGAGAACATCGTAAAGAAAACACAATGTAAAATGTGTGTGCAGAACAATGAAACATTGGGTATGAACATTCGTATAGTAACCTGTCGACTATTCTCCATTTCTCACATCCGGCTTCCCGGCCATAGAATGAGTTGACAGAACATTTACGGGTTAATCATTCTGCCACAGCCCAGGCATTGCGTGCAGACTATGTTTGTTCTGGCCGTGCCAAGGGTCGCGAGGTTGTGTATAGAGAGCAGAGGGAGGCATCGGACAGTTTCGCGGGTCACCACTTTCATCAAAACAATCACTGAGCGTTCTTTTTTTGAAGCACGCTACAACTGTTGTGTAAATAGAAAGGCTTACAGCCACTGGCCAAACTCGTGGGTTTCCTCGAAATGAGTGCAATGCAAGAATATTCCCGTAAGTGTATATGGACATAAAAATTAGCATGACTTATGGAATCCAAAATCCTAAAATATGGAAGCAAGCCTAGACATAAAAATCTCCATACATTCTTCAATTATGTTTCTTTGTGTTTTTTGTCATGTTGCCTTGAAGGCAGTACATGCCAATAAAAAGCAATATACTTGTAGAAAAATACATTTCACTATTGCATAAATGCTTAATATGAATGCCTCTGGCAAGAAAGTGAAAATACAAAGACAGGATTTTTCATCTTGTGTGTCAGGATTTGTCTCATCTTGTGTGCATGCTGTCTGTTGGACAGTGTGTGGAACAGACAGAGTGTGTTTTGGCCAGATATCTGCAGTGTACAGTGTTTTTCTGGAACAGCACTGAAGGCTTATCCCCAGGGCCCTGTTGAGTAATGGACTGAACCCGGTTCAAGCATAACAATACCCTTCACCCTACTGAGACAGGATGTCTGACACCACTGCCTACTGTGTGAGCGTTTGAGTGCTATCAGTACGCAGCCTACATGAATGTACAAACAAGAGATGTGCTAACACTGCTGTGGCTGTCGGGCGATTGGCCATGCAGCGTCGTCACAAGAGACTAAATGTAAATCTACATGTAAAAGGACTCATTTGATATTGGTCTTACGGTAAAACATCACCATTTCCTGTCACAAGTGTCAGTGGTAGCATTGTTAAGGCTTCCATCATTGCCACCCACATGCTGTCACCTGGGGGATTGCATTTGGTTTATTATGTATTGTGTGAAATTGACACACTAAATCTGGGAGTACAGCTTTACACACAGGTCCTTTAGCACCAGGTCTGAGGATGTGAGTGCATGTATATACATATAGGAGTTCTGATAAATGTCCAGACTGTGAGTATAATGTTTTTTTTCGTATTTCGCACAGTTTTTCCTGCTTTCTAGTGTTATTTCTATACTTCTCTGGCCTTCTCCCACATCCACTGTGGGTTACCGTCTGTCCTCAGTCCAACAACAATTTCTGAAAATTGGCTCAAATCGATTGTTTATTGAACTCACGTTTCCATTGGAACTCCTTTAATTGTGACAAACAATGTAATTGCATTTTATTTTTCCACATGTGGACAATGTAGGAGGTGCACTCTGGGATATCAGTGTGTGAGTATGCAACAGGATAACGAACAGACAATGTAATTAGCTCCCTTCCATGAGGTGGCCCTATTTTTTTCCAGGGGTACCTGTACTTCCATGTTTATCCCTGAATGAGTTGTGTTCACAGGCAGTTAATCATGTGTGCATGCCAAAACTCAGACTCCATAGTGTCGACAGCTCTGTCCTGTCTAAGCTGTGTAAATGGAGAGGCCTATGATAGAGTGACCAGCACACAGCAGGAGATTAAATATGTTGGTCATGGTAAAGAACCAGTAAAGAGGGAATAACGGGTCCGCAACTTCTCTGGGCACCTTGCTGCCAGGTCTGGGCACATGTCGATGGCGCAATACTTGTTCCTAACAAAATGTCAGTGCGTGTATGTTTATGTATGATAGCTGATAGGTATGTGTGTAAGAGGAAGGGAGTGAGAGTCAGCGAGTGAGAACCAGTCTCTCCCTGCTGCGGTGTGCTTGTGTAGTGTATGCCCATGGGTGTCACCTGTCCTGAATAAACTGTTGTCCCCGCAGGGCCCTGGCATTCCCATCCACCCAGCCCACCTATCGCTCTCTATTTAGTTCAGTGCTACAAGGCAAGTATCCCAAATTGTGAACCACCTCCGCCCCCTCTGCCAATATCTTATTCATTAACAGACATGGTACGACAACATAAGGATTTTCGGTCTAACTCTGGCACCTGTTCTCCTTCCTGTTCTTGGCACCAACTCCAAACTTTCCATCCCGCAGGCCTGCTGCGACTGAGAGATGAATAAATTCAGTCGAACCAGCACTCCCTGTCCTGTCTTTAAATCAGCTCTCTGAAGAATGGCAGCAAACCAGTAGTTCATTGATGCAGTTTAATGTTACATTTAGCGAGTTAACAGCTAGGGAGGCCTGAGGGAGGAGCTTTTGGAGAAAACATTTATCCTTTATAATGCCATTTATCCTTTATAATATCCATTATAAAGGGGTTATCCTCTATAATGGATACAGAGCAGATAACCCCTTTATAATGGATACAGAGCAGACAACACTTTATAATGGATACAGGAGAGATTACCCTTCATAATGGATACAGAGCAGACAACACTTTATAATGGATACCGGACAGATTCCCCAGTATAACAAAGGAAGTCCAGAACATACCCCCTTAATTGTGCAGTATACATAAAAATAGATAAATAGATATTAATATTGCAGTGGAGTATAACTCACTTCCAGCACCCCTTCAAATTGGGTAAGAACTCAGTTTGCCACAGCCAGCAGATCTGTTACCTTGTCTTACCTTGTGTGTCAGGTGTTTATTCCCGTTTGATTCTCAGCCAGCTCCCAACCGCCACCTGCAATTAAAATCAGCGGTAATTATAGCACTATTCCTTGTGCTACTGTTCAGTCTTAGCTTGTCTGTGGATATTGCAGCATTTGTATTTCTTCAATTTTATATCCCCCTCCTCCTTTTCTCTCTCTTCCATACCATAAAACAACTCTTAGGACAATATGCATCTCCGGACATAATGTACCATGAGGCTCCCAGGAATTTGTGTTACATATTCATCATTTCACATATTTTTCTCATCGAAACAAAGACACACATTTTGAGAATGTAAATCTTTAATTAGTCAATGGCACAGTGTGGTGATTATTACAGTGACACATTTGAATGTTAGTTTTCATCACATCTTAGAGCTGAAACCAGCAAAGGCATGCAACATAGGTGTGTAGGTCTCAGAAATGTGGCGTGACAAACTCCAGGAGGACCTTCTGTAACAGGGAGGTGGAGAGAACACAGATGACAAGATTGAAATATGCATTGGTGGCGAACTGACACCATCTCTCCTTTCTTAATTTCACGTGGACCTACATTTTTTGTGTATAATGAGAGAGAGTGAGAGACAGGAAGAGTGAAGGAGAGAGAACAGTGAGTTGATAGGCAGGTATGCTACATGATGTTATAATTTCTGTAGCATGAGTAATAACCAGGACCAGCATTAATAATGCCATTCAAAAGATCACAAAATAATACTTAGTTGTGACTAATGCTTAGTTGCGTTTAAAAATAGCTATATAGATGTAAATCCATTGGAGCTGATTTACCAGTATCATGATTATGCTCATATTAATAGAGCATTTATACCAGTTATTGTATTTTTCTGGGATACTAGTGGCTGAATTTAGTTAAGCAGACACTGCCTCCTTATTTTTAGTTTCTACTTTGACTGTTAAATTATATATTGTAGCAACAATGGTTTTACCAGATGTACATCAATGAAACAGAGGTGCTTGATTTGTGGATATTCAACAAAGCGGATATTCAACAAAGTTTCAGGCCTGACAGGACTGAAACGCACCATTTTGTCAATGGAGTTCCTCAGACTTGGAATGCGTGTGTGTTCTGTCTTCCAATTTACAAGCGCTTAGATGTCAGCGCTGACTAAACAGCCTCCGGGACACTCCCATTCACTGAAAAGGCAAAACTCTTTTGTGAATGACAATGGTTGTGTGACAATGCCATTTCTTTTTCTGTCTCATTGCTCCCTATAAATACTTAAGCCCAGTTACAGGTCAACTTGAGAAGTACAACAGGATGATTTCAGGAACAGGGAATTGTGCAAAGCTAGTTCATGTTCATTTCATGCTGTTAGAAGAGATACTTGGTCTAGAGCTTCAAGCATAAATGTATTTACTAGGACTATGGGTGGTCTCACCTGGCAATCTTTAGATGAATTTTTCTGTTGAAAAGATTTATCTTGCTTCCTCTTGCCTGCAACCCACATGCACACACACAGAAATACACACACACACACACACACACACACACACACACACACACACACACACACACACACACTAGTGCCTGCTTTAGCTTGCCTGAAACTCATGTTGTCATGAGCGAGCGTCTTAGAACTGCTTCTCACGCCACTGTAACGCCTGTCCATAATTACACGTACCTCAGAGGAAAAGAGAGTGCATGAAAGAGAGAGACGTTTTAGTGTGTGTGTGTGTGTGTGTGTGTGCGCATTTCCAAAAACCCATCAGAGCACTCCTGTATTGTGTGACACCTTTATGCTCTCAAGACAATTTCCGATCCAGATCTGGATGAAGTGAAAGTGCTGATTGGTTAATGGTTTGTTGATTCATGGCATTTTAGGCCATTTCTGACTGCGTACAGGTGTCTGTGTAACCCTGATTCACCTGGGTCCTAGGTGTGCGTGTGATCCACTGCATGAAGTTATGTAACCCAGCTGTGTTTACATAATGAGGAATGTGACCCAAATTCAGAGAGGAAGACTTCAGAATGCCGCAGCAACACCAACAGGCTTTAATTACACCCTCTCATGTTTTGATTTATTTGTTTATTTGGAGGGCAATTAGCTGGTGCCATGGCAACAGCTAGTCTTCCTATGGTTGAACACTTTAAGGATAATGCACACAATAAAAATCACTGGAACTATAGACAAAAACGAGAAACATAAACAATCCAACTGAGGAAAAGTAATTTGCGTGTGTGTGTCTGTTGGTGTAAGGGGTTTTGGGTGATGTATATACTATATGGTATTGCGTGTGTGTGTCTGTTGGTGTAAGGGGTTGTGGGTGATGTATATACTATATGCTATTGCGTGTGTGTGTCTGTTGGTGTAAGGGGTTTTGGGTGATGTATATACTA
>JACXGJ010015611.1:0-13276 GCA_016801105.1 Esox niger | reverse complement strand
GGGGACTCTGGTATAACAGTATGGGTCTATCTGAAGAGGGGACTCTGGTATAACAGTATGGGTCTATCTGAAGAGGGGACTCTGGTATAACAGTATGGATCTATCTGAAGAGGGGATTTGAATTTCGTTGTTCATTGGGTTGAAAGATTCAGACATGAAATTGTCCGAAAATGCCAAGAAGGTGCAACTAAGCTCCTCCCGCCTCAAGGTGTTGGAGTGGACGTGTCCCAGGGTCGCCCTCACAAACATCTACAGAGGCACCTTTGAGAGGACGTTTTTATCTTGTCAGCTCCAGATTCAAACCAAAATCTTTTCAGTTGACAGACGGTTCATACGCAAACCAGATCAGAGAGACGGAAAGGAAGCATCCTCTCCCAGGCCATCAGACCGTCGAACTGACTGCCTGTCTGCTCCGCGCAGACGGAGCCTGTTCATGGACGCCCACACCTCGGCGGATTTACACACCCTCACTATCTACACGTTATACACTCTCCACACACACACACGCACACACACATATTTACCTACAGGCATACACATTTAGTCCAGGCTGTACAGTAACTTGTTTAGTTGGTCACTTCGTATATCCTATTTGTACGATTCTACCATTTTGTTTATTGTATTTCAAGTCTTCATTGTTGTCTGGACATTTTTGCTTCACTTTAGCATCTCTTTATTTAACAAATGACGCTGTTTAGGAGCCCATACGTATTCCGCTCCCGACGTGACAACGTCGGTTGTAATGTGTATTTAGCAAAACAAACTTTGAACTTGGGCTTTGACCTGACTGGTAATGGAGTTGACCCCACTGCTGTCCTAAACGGCTGAATGGAATGGCTCGGCCTGAATGGCTGGATACTATAGAGACTGGCCTGCAGTGGTCTATCGGAGGTGGTCTTTGAGGAGTGATGAGAGGAGTCTTCTCTCACTATTTGTTTGTTTGTGAGACAGCGGCGTTTGTGACAGTGATCCTTTCAGATCTACGGCTATTCCCCTATGGGCTTTCAGCCTGGCAGTGTCCAAGCTCTTGTCTTGAAGGTCTCTTTAAAACCACTTCCCTCCTGTCATCGTCTTACGTCTGACAGAAATACGCCGCGGTGTTGATATTGTGGTTATTCTATTTCTTCTGCTAATTCCTAATTGACTCCATTTTTCCAATTAGGCCAGTGTCGGACAGAGACGGGCAGAAGAGAGATGGTTGGTTTTGGTCGAGTGAAGAGAATGGGACAATGAGAGGCTGCCAGTTGGAAAGGCTTGTGTGTGAGGATGGGTTTGGCATGGATCTGGGAACAGACACACACACACACACACTGAATCCACACACACCTGGCTTATGAACCAGGCCGATGAGACTTGGTGCACTCTCTCTGGTTAGCGGGGGAAACCCGGCTCAGAGGCTGGTCTTCGGGTGAACGACTGCTGCGTCTTCTCTGTTACAACGGTATAAGGCCTCCATCGGATCGTCCTGAAATTAGATTTAGAGGCTGTAGTGTTGCCTGTTCGCAATGGTTGACTGGCCCTATCACAGATCCGTTCTAGCTTGGCCATGGAATTAAAGACTGTTAATTAAATCAATAAACTAATTGGAGAGGTAACAATTCAATTTCACCACTTTGGTTCGCAGGATGTTAACAAGTATTTTAAAAGGCTGGCCGACTCCATTAGACACATCCAATCAATCCGCGAGCCTGGACTCTGTGGTTCCAATTTTCATTAATTGATTAGTTAGGACTTGATAAATGGATTGTGTCATTGTAACGTGGCTGTGCTTGGATGGAGCTGTAACCCTATTTAAATGGTGCAATCACTGGAATCCCTTGTAATAGAGGGTAAACAGTAAAAATGACATTAAAGTGCAGTGAATGTTGAATTCAAATGGTTGTCTAAGTGTGCTAGCTTTGAATTATTAACTGCCAAGGAGACCGCTGCCAGTTGGATCTGCTTGAATACTTGATCGATAACCATTCATTTGTTAGAATGAACTTGAATTTAATTTCCTCTCGTTTTCAACTCATTTTTCCTTGAGTTGTTTTTCTGTGGTTTGCTCTGATACATTCTTAGTCCTACACGGAGAAATTAACCTCTCCCTTCACCCTCCCATCCTCTCTCACTCCTTCTGTCTCCCTCTCTGTTCAAACATCCCTCCATCCATCTCCCTCCATCTATCCCTCCCATCCTCTCTCACTCCGTCTGTCTCCCTCTCCCCTGTCCACCCATCTCTCCATCCATATCCCTCCATTCATCTCTCCCCTCCATCCTCTGTTCTTCTCTGTTCGTTCCTCCATCTCTCCTCCAGTCGTTCCCTCCAGTCCCACCATGGCTTCCTCCACCAGCCTTCCCTCTAACTGTAGCAGTTCCTCTGGGATCTTCTCCTTCTCCCCTGCCAACATGGTGTCGGCCGTCAAGCAGAAGAGTGCGTTTGCTCCCGTGGTGCGACCCCAGACCTCACCCCCGCCCACCTGCACCAGCACCAACGGAAACGGTCTCCAAGGTGAGCCCCCAGTTTGTCGAGAAACAGTGATGCCCTCTGACCCCCTTTCATCCGTAACCCCCCCAACCAACCTATCATCCCGATACCCCCCATTATCTGACTTCATCTTCCCTAATACCCAATGTATCAATATACCCAATAAATCATCCATAATATCCCTCCATGTCATCCCCAAATCCCCTGTCTTGCTTTACAATAACAGATTGTTTTTTCTTTTTCTCCCTCCTCTCCGCTTTTTGTCTCTCTCCTCTCCTTTCTCTTCCCATTTATTTGCCCTCCCTTCTTTTTTTCTCTCTCCCTCTATCTCTGTCTCTGTCCTCTCTCTCTCTTTCTCTTTTTCTCTCTCAGATCAGTCTTTTGTGGACTCTAGCAAGTACTCTACAGCCAGCTCTCTGCAGGGCCTGGCCTTCTCCTGAAGTATGTTATTCTCTGTGGCATGCAACCACCCACTTCTCTATTCCCCCATCCCACTAACCATCCCTCCATCCATCCATCCCTCCATCCCTCCATCCATCCATTCCTCCTTCCACTTCTCCATCCAGCCATCAGTCACGTCCAGACATCAAACCCCCTTGTGTTGCAGCTGGAAGCTATACATTGACAGATTAGAGGATGTGAGACCAGAGAATATCTCCCGTGCTGCTTTGTGCTTTTGTTCATTCAGCAAACGGGACATATGGCTGTGTAGGCACATCACTCCTAGGTTTGTCCGTTTTTCTTTCACGCGGCGGTCGTCCCCCAGCTTCTGGTGCGAGGGGGAGGAAGGGCCTGGATGCTTCGGGGAGTGGGCAGGGCAGGCTGTACCTGTGTGGGTGTGGGAAGCCAGACTGCGCTCCCAGGACGGGAAGTACCGAGGCCTCCCTGACCCAATCAGTTGGAGACGTACTCTGGGTTTGGCCATGTGGTGATCTCAGAACCTGTAATCAGCACATTTTAGTGTAGTTTGGAATAGTGTAGTATAGTCCTCTGTACTGTTAGTGTAGTGTAGTATAGTCCTCTGTACTGTTAGTGTTGTTTAGAATAGTGTAGTATAGTCCTCTGTAATGTTAGTGTAGTGTAGTATAGTGTAGTATAGTGTAGTATAGTCCTCTGTACTGTTAGGGTTGTTTAGAATAGTGTAGTATAGTCCTCTGTAATGTTAGTGTAGTGTAGTATAGTGTAGTATAGTCGTCTGTACTGTTAGTGTAGTGTAGAATAGTATAGTATAGTCCTCTGTACTGTTAGTGTTGTTTAGAATAGTATAGTATAGTCTTCTGTACTGTTAGTGTTGTTTAGAATAGTGTAGTATAGTACTTTGTACTGTTAGTGTAGTGTAGTATAGTCCTCTGTACTGTTTGTGTAGTGTAGTATAGTGTAGTATAGTCCTCTGCACTGTTTGTGTAGTGTATTATAGTCCTCTGTACTGTTAGTGTAGTGTAGTGTAGTGTAGTCCTCTGTACTGTTTGTGTAGTGTATTATAGTCCTCTGTACTGTTAGTGTAGTGTAGTGTAGCATAGTGTAGTATAGTTCTCTGTACTGTTTGTGTAGTGTATTATAGTCCTCTGTACTGTTAATGTAGTGTAGTTTAGTATAGTCCTCTGTACTGTTAGTATAGTGTAGTATAGTCCTCTGTACTGTTAGTGTAGTGTAGTATAGTCCTCTGTACTGTTATTATAGTGTAGTATAGTCCTCTGGACTGTTAGTGTAGTGTAGTGTAGTATAGTCCTCTGTACTGTTATTATAGTGTAGTATAGTCCTCTGGAATTTTAGTGTAGTGTAGTGTAGTATAGTCCTCTGTACTGTTAGTATAGTGTAGTATAGTCCTCTGAACTGTTAGGGAGACAAACTGTTCTCTCTGATCAAACCCTCGCTGGGAGATGCTCGACACTGACAGGCCATCTTGACAGTCAGTGCTGTCACTGTTTACATTGACACACACACCAGCCGACAGTGTGTGCACGTGTATGTGTGTGTCTGTGTGTGTGCCACTCGACGCCAGATCAAAGCTAGCATTGAGGCAACGCCACTGTCATACGTGGCGTTCCGTCAGCGAGACAGTACCCATGATCCTTTTCTCCTGGAGCTGTTTCTCACAACAACACTACAGACACAGACAACAAAATACAACATTATGCCGTGGTTTCAGTGCAGTTGGCCATGTTGTCAGCGGGATTGGCTGAGAGGTTTCAGTGCCTTACATTTAAATCACATTGTGATTGGCTGAGAGGCTTCAGCGCCGTACATGTAAATCAGACTGATTGGCTGAGAGGCTTCAGAGCCCTTACTTGTAGATCAGATTGTGACTGGCTGACCGGCTTCAGTGCCTGGCATGTAAAATCCCATTGTTCTAACGTTAGTACACAAACATTTTAAATACTTTTGATTTTGGTTCTTGCTTTTTATCGATGAGCTTACAGACTGTGTGTGTGTGTGTGTGTGTGTGCGCGCGTGTGTGCGTGTGTCCGACTGTTTCCATCTTGATTCCATCAGCAGTAGTTTGAGATCCCAATGCCTGCAGAAAAACATCCAGCATCCTCTTTTGGGTTTGTCAGCAGTTGCAGAACTGTAACGTCAATTGAAATCTGCAGCCATAAGCACTTTTCCCCACTTCTAAGGAACATTCATACCTTGCAGGACCTCCTCTGGCCTGTCCACGTTATGTTGGGGGATGCACATCTCCCGGCAGGACACAGCCAATCTCTTCCCATGTAGAGGAGTAAAGTTAACAGCCCTGGGTGTGATTTAAGATGAACTTCCTGGTTTGTTCTGGTCAAATTTGAACTACACAGATTTGCTACAGTAGATCCAAATGCCTTTCAACTTCTCAAAGCCAGTGCTGTGTTGCGGGCAGACTGATGCGTTCTTGTGCAGTGTTGTGTAGTAAAATATTGTGTACCATAGTGGTGTTGTATAATGCATTGTTTTGTAGTGTTGTTTAGTGTAGCATTGTGTAATGTAGTGTTTATAATGGTGTGTAATGTAGTGTTGTGTAGTATAGTCTAATGTAGTGTTGTGAAGTTTAGTGTGCTGTAATGTTGTTTAGTATAGTGTAATGTGTAGCATAGTGTCATTTAATGTAGAAGAGTGTAGTGTTGTGTTGTGTAGCATAGTGTCATGTAATGTAGTATTGTGTTGTGTAATGTAGTGTTGTGCAGTATAGTGTAATGTAGTGTTGTGTATTGTAGTGTTGTGTTGTGTAGAAAGTGTAATATATTGTGTAGAATTATTTAATATAGTGTTGTATAGTGTAATGTAGTATTGTGTAGTATAGTGTAATGTTGTGTCTGGTGTGTATTCATTGTTCTGTCGTTTATATTTGGTTCGTCCATTAGAAATAAGTGTTCTTCTTATTGTCATGATGCCCCATGCAACTGTTTGAAGTAAGCCGAGATGATGCAATATGTCACAAACACACAGCACTGAGCCTCTGTGCATGAAAACAATTAAGGTGCGGTTTCTGACAACACCAATCAACTGTTTCAAGTGTCCTGTTTGTGCCAATTTGGCAGGGAGGTGGAAAACATATAGGATTTATTCCCCGTTTGAAATCCCATTTGAGTTACGGTCTCGCAGGCCAGCGTTTGTTATGCAGATGTGAGAACAGATTGTTGTCTTTAAGAGGGAATTATTATGTGAGAATTTCTGTGTACTGGGACACATTTTCATAGATTAACGGATTCTCCTGTTCTCTCTTTTTCCCCGTGTCCACCCCCCACCTCTCCACCCTACAGTGATTCCTGGAATGATCGTTCCTCCCATGTAAACGGTGTGTGTGTGTTCGGGGGAAGGGCGCACACCCGGTGGGATCTCAGCGTGTACATAAGGCTCCGGTTTGAGGCTGGACCATCAGTCCTGCATTGAAGGGATGGAAACCGTTACTCAGGCCCTTTTTAAAAGGAATCACATTTGAACAAAAAAAAGGAAGAAAAAAAGAGAGAAAAAAACTGAGCATTTGCGACAACTTCTTTGGAATTTCTACACCGTGTTGACACTTTTTACGAGTGGAGGCGCCTTTCAGATTACCCAGAATGCCCGGGGCCCGTCCAACAAACATGAGTTTTTATTTATTTTAAAAAGGATTGACTTTTCCTTTAAATTAGTACATTGTTTGTGTTTTACCTTTCTGCAAATATGTATTTCTCATATTCAAATTGTATTATACATATGTGACACTATTAGAGGGATTCTTTTTATTTATGAATCTAAAAAAAAGTTTTTTTTTGTGAAGGATGAAAAACATGTTGAAAGTGAATTGCATAGAACCTCTATTTGATTTGAATTCATACAGTTGTGCTCATGACTCAAGACAAGCCAAAACCAGACCTTTCAACTTTTCTTTTCGTACAACAGTATGCTGGATAGACACAACGCCCACATGACCTGACTAACCTTAAGGCACAGAGAGACATACGCGCAAGCTAGCACAAGCTAACTCCGAAAATCTATGCTTTTGATTTATTTTGGCCACTGCAAACAGAACCTGCACACATTTCCCTCCTTCCTGCCATCCCCACGACTAGTGCTTTCACTCATCTGCACAGAAACGAGTGATTTATCCATGATGACACATAACCAGCCATTCACTCCAGGTTGGCTGTGAGTGCAGTCTGGTCATGTCCAGGCTCCTTGGTGGTGGTTCGAGATAGAGAGCAGAGTCTGGATGCCAACAGCACCGCTACTGTATGGGCTTTGAATCACTGTGTGTAGAGCTGCTGACCAAGTCTCCCAACTATACACCAGGACCCCTGTGCTCTCTCTCTCTCTCTCTCTCTCTCTCTCTCTCTCTCTCTCTCTCTCTCTCTCTCTCTCTCTCTCTCTGTCGCTCTGTCGCTCTCTGTCTCTGTGTCGCTCTCTGTCTCTGTTTCTCTCTCTGTCTCGAATGCCCTCCACCGTGAGATCTCAAAGGAGAAAGGAAACCGTATGTTTTAAGGGTCACAGCCATTTCACTTTTTGCTACATTGTGTGAGTTTTTTTTAAATGAATTATTAATTAATTATTAAAGTATACTGTATAGTTTTTTTGGGGGGTTTGTTTTGTGTTCCCACCATGAAATTGTGATCATGGGTCGGCCATTCAAAATGTGCTTCTTATTCCACCATGTACCAATGTTTATGATCTGAGAAAGGGAAATCTGGGAGTCACTTTATCGACACTCAGGAGTCAACGTGAGGGAGTCAATTTGTAGACGGATGCAGGAGTCAACTTTGTGAGGGAGATACTTTGTAGACGGACACAGGAGTCAACGTGAGGGAGTCACTTTGTAGACTGACTCAGGAGTCAATGTGAGGAAGTAAATTTGTAGACTGACTCAGGAGTCAACATTAAGGATTCACTTTGTAGACGGACGCAGGATTCAACGCGAGGTAGTCAATTTGTAAACGAATGCAGGTGTCAACATTGTGAGGGAGTCACTTTGTAGACGGACTCGAGAGTCAACGTGCTGGAGTCACTTTGTAGACTGATTCAGGGGTTAACGTGAGGGAGTCAATGTGTAGACAGAAACAGGAGTCAACTTTAGGGAGTCACTGCATAGCAAGGATTCAACATGTATTTGGATCTCAGCTGCCCTGCTGATGAATGGATCACTGTACTCCTCAAATGCCCAGCAAATATCTGAATTCAACCTTTTCAATTCTCATGTGATGTGGTTTTCTTTGTATATAGTAAAACATTTGTCAGTCTTCAGGATATTTTTTGTTTGTTGCCAAAGTCATTGTTTAAGATATATTTATACATTTAAAGAAGTCTTAAGGCAGCTTCACAGTATAGTGTCACTGATGGAATGTCTTCTGCATACTCAATATGATCTCATCAACTTTAGCTTGGAGATGTGGGATAGTTATGTGGAGAAACGGTGTGTACAGAATCCATGGTCATGACGTGTTGATCTCCTGAATTTGTACATTGCTTCTTCCTCGTCCCTCATGTTTGTGTCAGTGCCGATCTGTTTTCAGTTGATTGTCTGCCATGTTACATGTTTCAATGTGATTTTGATACATTTCCTTTGTACGCTATTATTTTGTATTGTTTTAAGCCATACATCCATTTCCAATTCCATCTACCATAAAGCCATTGTCTATTTTGTATCATTTGTAAGTTAATGCATTTTTTAAGATTTGTTTTAACATAAGAAAGTAGAATATTATTCTTATAGTATTTAGTTATATAGATTTTTGAGAGTATATAAGTATATCATATGAATATCTTTTTTTTGCTTTGATATTTTGGCTTTGAAAAACCTGATCCTGTTTCTAATTGTACCAGATGCGTTGGTTTGTCCTCCTGGCTGTGCATCTGGGTGCTTGGAGCAGGAAGAAATAATGAAAATACCCCGCCGCCACCACCCCCCCCTTCCCTTTGGATTTCAACTCCCTCTGTCGCTTCGATTCTTTTATTATTCATCCCCACATCTCTTCCATCTTACGTTCACCCTCCCGTCTGTTGCCTCACCAAAATCTGAACCAGCAGTTTAGATGCCTTAACAATGCAGAACCCCAACGCCGTCTGTGTAGAGACCCCGACACTGCTCCGCTGTCACACTTCAAAATACAGCAGAGACCGGGAGCCTGAGCCGAGCCGTCCCCGGAGCACAGAGCCCCGTTTCCCAGTTCTCCCTGTCGCAGTGAGCACTCCGTGCAGTGCAGTAGAGACGGCAAAGCCAGAAAGAACTCGACGACCGTGTGAGAGAAAGTGTCTGTCTGTCTGTCTGTCTGTCTGTCTGTCTGTGTGTGGGGGGGGGCTGACTGAAGGGGGGGAGGACACTGAAACGAGATGACTGAGAAGAGAGGAGAGGATAAATATTTAATGTGTTCAGCAGCTGGAGGGGGAGTGGGTGTGGCGAGGAGCTCAGGGGAGAGGGGTGTGTGCTGCGCTACTCATCTGAAGCCAAGCCTCCCCTTCATATTCATCTCTCATCTTCGGGGTTATTCCACCGTCTGTAGTCATGGACGTGGATAGGGTGGCGTGGCTACAGGGCCGGTTGATGGTAAAGCCATATTCTGTCTACGGTTAGACTCTGTCAGAGGAAGGTTATGGTACAGGAAACAGATCCGATCGGGAACGTTTCTAAGCGACTGCACAAATATATGGAACTCACAGCCCTGTACACCCTCGCGACTTTCCACAGTTTCTACTGCCCTCTTCTGACCTCCTGCTTTTCCCCTCCACTCGTTTTATATACAAATTGAGCCACCTGTTTGTTTGACATGGGTCATGTGACCACTCTTTATTGTCCTCGTGCGAGTGTGTGTGTGTGTGTGTGTGTGTGTGTGTGTGTGTGTGTGTGGGTGTGTGTGTGCGTGTGGGTGTGCGCGTGCCTGCGTGCGCCATCACTCCTCTGAAAGAGAACATGGTGTTTTTAATTTAATTGCTGAAGGATATTTTTTAATGTGACTTTATAGGAGTGGGGAACATTTAAACTGAGGATTCTGAAGACAAGGGAGTCTCGGGTAAAATGCACTTGTGTGTACTGATTTGAGTGTGGATCTGCCTTGTGACTCGGTTCTCCTGTGTTTGTGGATGGGGACAGATCAGTTTGAGGTTTACTGTGTAACCGCTCAGCCGTCTCTGGTCACCTGGTCAATGAAAACATTGTTCTTTGAGTCCTATTATCACCATTCTGAAGCCCTCTTCACTACCAAGCCTTGTCTTTGACTGGACCCACAGAGCAGTATATTAATAGAAGGGAAAAGAGGAAATGAAACTACTGTAAAGATTATCATTTTTTTGATTAACTTTGAACTGTAAAATAACTTTTCAACTTTCACAATATTTAATTAAAGCTCTTGTCTGTGAACCTAGAGATCTGCTTGTCATCTTTGTGAAGTGATGTCTTTCTCTGTGAATGTTGTTTTTTGACAGTGGGCTATACTCTTACACACACACACGCACGCACACACACACACACACACACACACACAGACACACACACAAGTTTGTACAGCTAACCTTGTGGGGACCAGAAGATAGAAATTGTGTACCATGAGTTTAGTTAGACCTAAAACACACACACACAACTCACCAAAATGGAAAACATTTCTGGCCTGCAAATGTGTGGAACAAGGTTGGGTTATCCTTTTCCCTCCTGGGAAAAGAGTTGAACTTTTACGTGGCGGTTTCGCTGTTACGGCGATCAGTTCACATAACACATCTGACATTGACACGAAGGACAGAATGTTTTAAAGGAACACAAATAACTCGAGCATTGTAATTGTGCAGAAATGTTCAATAAAATGTTTGGATTAAGTTGACTGAAATTCTCTGAAGGACTACAAAATGTAAAAAGTCTTCTTTATTCATATAAAAAAATATGGTCTATGATAAAGTGCCATTAATTTAGCACAGGGGGCTTTTGGAATTAATTGTTTTGTATAAAAAAGACCAAAAGAGGGCCGTGTCTCTTTTGAAGTAATTCCTGGGCTAGAGTGAAATTAATAGTTTACATTTGACCCCTGAATGTTGATGCCAGCTCATAATAAAGGTTTCCATTTGACCCCTGAATGTTGATGCCAGCTCATAATAAAGGTTTACATTTGACCCCTGAATGTTGATGCCAGCTCATAATAAAGGTTTACATTTGACCCCTGAATGTTGATGCCAGCTCATAATAAAGGTTCACCTGTGGATCCTAATAACCGGCTGTTTTTAACCTACCTCACACTTCTGTCAAAAGCAGCAGCTCCTCTACCGGGTTATTACATATTCATGGGCCAGGGGAGGGGCCTCATAACTGGCCTTCACAACAAATGTGCTGTGGGTTCGACTTGCGATAAATTATCCAATAAATGATGTCAGTGTAAGGTGTTGGAGGGGAGACAGCGGCGGACAACAGTGTTTTCAGCATTTTAACATTAGCTAATGAAAGTTACGTGAGCTCCATAATTCAGTTAAAGCAGACATACTGTCTAGCTATATCCATGCATTATTTAAATTCAACCACTAGACTGACATAGAAGTATGGTTTGAAGAATGCACTCTAGTTATATAGTTTGACAACCTTTCAAGTTTTGGATTAATTTAGTTTTTAAGCCTTTGTCAAGTTGGTTTCGCATGCCACAGTACCTGGTGGTCGCTTTAGGGTGAAAATGATCTATCTCAATATTATAAAAACAAACTAGTTTTATAATCAAAAGTCAAACGTGACACATTTTACAATGGCTTATGGAGATGTACCGCCAAAACATTTGGGTGCAAAAACACAAGTTTATAGTTTGCGTCCTTCATTTCACGTGTTATTTTGTTCCAGAGTCAAGTGTATAAACCGCGCTCTGAAATGAAATGGCTGAAAATAATACCCATTCCATCATTATAAAAGACAATATCTTCTCAGAGAAATGCGAGGTGGAATTTGCCACTTCAAAGCCAAATATATCATACTTTGACTAACATTGTGACCTATTGGCGTAAATCATTGTACGACATCACAGTGAAGCTCGGCCGCTGTCTTTCACATTCCAAGTGGATTTCTACCTTCGGTGCGCTTGAGCATTACCAATGGCACTGACTTCATGGTACGAGCCACAAACTCCTTCCAGGACACACAACGTAGTCAAGTCTTGTCCCATAGAATCATTGACTCAGCCAATCCAAACCAAACCATAATATACAAATATTTAAGAATTCACGTCGAGGATATCATACGGGCGTGGTTGAATGTACGCCTATAACTTTGAGGTGTCATCTGAGCAGTGAGTCCGAGTAGCCCATTTTAACAGGTATTGTATCTCTCATCTAGCTCGGGATATAAAGGGATCCTCCCCTATGGATCGAAAAACCGTTTTAATGAGTTAATTCATTAATGGATTACATCCAAATGGCATGGTGAATATGCCCGGGCGGTTTCCCTCAACATATTAATGACTGCTTCTCAAGTTATTAATTGTTATGCGTTTTGCATGTAATTGATTCATCATTCGCATTTACGGTCCTCAGCAGAAACGAAGTGTCTTTTTTCATTGTGCATATTTAATTTGAGCCACTCCGATCTGATTAGCTTGTAAAACGCTCTTTGTGCTGACCTCACACTGTTCAAGGCCTCGCAAACCATTATCGGCTTCCTGAATACAAGATGGAAAGTGTGTTGTATCTAGCTGAAATAAACCCCAAGTGAAAAATGATTCCTTAATAAATATTTTTGCTTTTGGGTTTGCGTTTCGGGATGGGAATAGGATTAGCTGTGTGTTAAAGGTTAGGGTTTAAGGTAATAGTTAAAATCAGATTTTATTAGTGGACCTACCTTTCCCTCATTGCGACGTGGTGCACGGTTTCAGAAAGTGACGTCCCGAGGACACGGATTACCCTGCGATGGGAAATCTGAATGGCCTGTGTTTGAGACATCCAGCCCATTCCACAAGCCCTGGGATGTTGTGTCATTTTTATCTCACTGCCAATCGTGTGGTCATAAACATTAAACGGAGAAGCTCCACGGATAATGGCAAGCGTTAGCGAAGTGTCAGGCGTCGCAGACGTCATGACGAGTTTGCTTTCATAAACAATGCTTAGTGAGAAAGGCCTTCTTAATTAGACAGATGTGCCCTGCCCGCGGTTATTGATCAGCCAGGCTGCTGGCTGAAAGGGTGTGTGTGTGTGTGTGTGTGTGTGTGTGTGTATGTGTGTGTGTGTGTGTGTGTGTGTGGTAAGGCTAGAAGGTTCTTTTCTTATGGCCTCAAGGCCCTGTCAAACCAGAGTCACAGATGTCCAATTGACACCAGGGAGCTTTTCATGACATGTGCCTTGTCCTCTCTTCAATTCGGGCAGTGTATCACTCTGAATAAAGGAAAACAAAGAGTCGCAATGAATGCAGGAATA